>JAFIRS010003248.1:0-146700 GCA_018342105.1 Gonioctena quinquepunctata | reverse complement strand
CTTCGAAAAAAGTGTGGTTGCCCTCCAGCAATTTCTTCCCCTCCGTCTGGATTGTTATTCCATGGGAGGTGAGCCTGGCCTTCATTTTACTAAAATTTCCCCTCGGCCCTTTGTCGAGTAGGAATGTGTCATAGGCTCCCCCTTTCCCGGCGTTCCCTCTCTTTTCCTTTCGCCACACGACTACCCGTAGGGTTTTGGGACTAGAATGAGTTGAAGCCAAACTGGCTTGGAGAAATCTAAACCCCGGGAATTTTTCCCAAATGAAAAATTTGAATGAAAATTTTTTAAAAAAAAAAAAAAAAAAAAAAAATTTTTTTTCTACAGATCATTATTTTGGCTTTTGCCCCTATTACTGACAACATTCCCGTGGTTTCAGTTTCAAGGAAGTCCACATAGCTGTCCAGAGGGGGGACCAGAGCAGTAGGCATATGGTTTTTTTCCCCAGATTGAACCAAAGTCCCCGCCATTTATTATTATTTTAATAGTTAATCGAAAAATCGCATGAATCACCGGGACGCTTTTCCCAGTTATTTGGCAGCCCGGGACTGGGTTACCCAGTGGGATATTTTAGTCTTCATTCTTTAAAAAAGTATATACGTGATGACCCCTCTGTCCTGATGAAGACTCCACACGCTGAAAATGGGAAATAAAATTTCTTCAATGTTCAAATTTATTTACGCTTATCAAAACATTTTCAGAATATTTGTCCAAAGGTTACCACCAAAGATAAGATTTTTTTCATGGATAAAATTTTTCCCTGCATGACGGTTTTTATAGTATCGGAGATGATTCCAAGAGCGGGACGAATAGTTCAGAAAAGGTTTCAGAAGGGTTCGTAAAACCCGCAATCAAACCATTTTCAAATGCCAGTTGATCCATTTTTGGGTTTGAGGGGATGCTTCAGATACCATGACAACTACCAAAAAGACGGAAAAGGAAATAAATTTTCAAGGGGAGAAATCCATATAAAAAAAACGAAACGTAAAATTAACAGAACTTGAAATGATATAATTTTTTTTTTTGCAGAAATATTCTTCGAATTTAAGGATAAGAATCCATTCCATATCATTCCCCAAAAAAAGATGAGATTTTTGAGAGATTGAGGGAAAAACGTTGTCGGTCACCCAGCATTTGGTCATATAATTTTTCAACCAAAGCAAGAATATCCAAAGGGGTGGTATATATATTATATATATATATATATATATATATATATATATATTATATATATATATTATATATATATATATAATATATATATATATATATATATATATATATATATATATATATATATATATATATATATATATATATATATATATATATATATATATATATATATATATATATATTTTAAGAGTGACTTTTTTGGGTAAATTTTTAACCCGTATTTATTTCCGATGGAGGGGGAGATAGATAATAGTTAATCCAAAATTTTCGAAAAAAAAAGAAATTTTTAATTACTTTTCGTTTTTTAAAAATTTAAAAATAAAAAATTTAGGGGTTGAAAAATTTGACGAGGCCCCGGGGAAAAATGATTTTTTCAAGTTTGGATTTTTACGAATTGGGGAAAAATTTATAAAGTGAAAAATTTTACTTTTTTATTTCTTTAAAAAAATCCCCTCTGAAATTTTTTAACCTTAAGCATCAAAACGAGGGGAAGTCAAATTTCCTTAAAAAAAACGTTTGTATGTTTTTTAATTTGACCCTTAAAAAAAATTGAGAGGCCGTGAAATTTTTTTTTTTTATTTGAATTTGGGGGTTCCCCAAGAAACATTGATGCCCCATCTACGAAAATGAAACTCTGAATCGGATAATAAATAACAGTTTTAGAGAGGTGGCCCGCCCAAAAGGGTCACTTTATATATATAAATTTTTATATATATATATATATATAAAATTTTTTTAAAAAAATTTTTATTAAAAACATAAAAGAGAAAAAATTACCTTTTACCATTTTTTTAAAAAGTTTATTTGTTTTTAAAAGTTAAATGAAAGGGGAAAAAATTTTTGAGGGTTTTTAATATGAACGTAAACCAAATTTAAATTTATTAACAAAATACATAATATTAAAATTAATTGGGTTTTTGAGAAAGGGGGGGGTTGGGAAATTTTTCATTAAAAATTTAAATTAGAAAACAGAGAAAGGGAAGGGAAAATTTTTCAATGGTTTTAATAAGGTTTCCAAAAATTTATTTATTTTAGGAAAATTCCCCTTTTTGATTCAAAAGAAAGGTTTTTTTTTCAGAATTTAAAAAAATGGAAAAACAGAATTTTCCTCAAATCAATCGGAGCTCATTAAGTTATTAATATATTCGTTTTGGCCCAACCTTAGTTGGTACCAACAAGAAAAATTCTATAATACTTTCCCAAAAAGGCACACCAACTATTTAGTTTACCACCCCCGTTTTGGACCGTGACTGCAAACAGATGACAAGTGAATAAATAATTTTCCACCATTTATAACCATTGATTTTTTTCAAGGCAAAATTTTTTGAATTTATATTTTTTAAAATTTTAATTGTAACTGTTCAATAATTTTATGTGTAAAATGGGACGATTTAAAAAATGGGCCAACTTCAAAGTATAAACTTTATTTCACCGTACTGTACATGAAGAACTTTTATAAAAAAAATAGAAACTAACCCCCAAAAAAGATGTTATTAAACCCAAGGGTTGAAAACACTAATTTGTTAAATTTTTTTAGTACCCGAAGATGGAAAAAAAACTTCCGAAAGTTGGACAAACTTTAAAGAGTAAATTTTCTTTGCTGCATACCCCAATAATCAAATTTTTCCCCAACAGTCAGCAAGTTTTTTCACTATATATATATATATATATATATATATATATATATATATGTATATATATATATATATATATATATAATGAAGGGATTGTCGGTTGAGGACATAAAAAGGACACTTCCTAATTATTATTCAACGTTTCGTTTAATTATGTAACATTTTGTTGGATACAAAATTATCAATTGCAACTGTATAGCTGAATAATGGTAAAAAAACTGTTTTTCTGAATACGAGGCATAACAGAACAGCTAGAATAACATTACAATATTGAAATACTAAAAATATTAGAAATTTTAAAACGTGCCTAGTAGCAATAATCATAAATTCGCGTCATATTTCGTAAAAAAGGGACGGACGAGACGAAGAACAACGAGAAGTTTGAAATAAAGTAATAAAAACTCTCGTCCACCCCCTTCTCTTTTTTACCAAATATGACATGAATTTATGATTATTGCTACTGAGCACGTTTTAACATTTTCAATATTTTTAATATTTCAATATCGTAATGTTATTCCAGCTGTCCTGTTATATCTCGTATCTGAATAATAAGTTTATTTGCCATTGTTCAGCTATACAGTATACAATTGATAATTTCGCCAACAAACTGTTTCATAATGAATTGTCTCATTCCCAAAAAATTTTCTCTGTTTTGGTTTTCATTCATATTCCGCTCTTGTAGGGCCTGATGAAGTTTAAACACTAATTAAACGAAACGTTGGCTGATAATTAGGAAGTATACCTTTCTGTCCTCAACCGGCGAACCCTTCATCATCTACAACCCAAAAGGCACAATCTCAAGTGGATATTTATATATATATATATATATATATATATATATATATATATATATATATATATATATATATATACCGGGTGGCTCGCCCCTATAACTTTATGTTTTGTTTTCGGAGATAATGGAATGAAATTTTTAAATGGGACACCTGGTATGTTTACAGTTTTTTTGTCTCCATATGACATTTAGAATACAACCATGTAACATTTGTTAGTCTTTGTAATAATTTTTATTCTGGAGGGCTATATATATGTTCAAATAACTAATTTCAGTCCTAAAATGTTTGTAAAAATACCACTCTACTGTTATCGATCAAAATGTTTCAGCTATGTGACGTTTGATTTTAAAATTTTTATTACAATTTTTTTTTCAAATGGCAACATGGTGGCTCGTCGGGTTAGAAAAAAAAGTTAATTTTATTACTATTAATTTGATACGGCACTCTATTAGGTTGTAAGAAAACTTTCGATAAAAAACTGAAAATATAACGTTAGAACTTTTGTTAAATGAAGAATCTTATTGAGATTAAAATAAGATTTAAAATCATCGAGTAGCCTGTGACCAACACAACTGAAACAAAATCATTGAATTGTTGCGGTAAAAATTGACGTGAGGACATATTATTTTACATCTCTTCTACAAAGTCAATTAGGTACCTACTGCCACACGACATGAATTAGACGTTGAGAAACGTTGCAAGAGCAACAATAATAAAAGTTCGGCTTTGTCGGCAACAAGATGGAGGTACTTTGAACTTCTGGAACCCTGAAGAAATGTAAATAGGTAGTTTCAATATAATTATTTCATTTTCAACAGGTACCTACTTCATTCAAGAAAAGTTCTAATGTTATGGTATTTTCAGTTTTTTATCGAAAGTTTTCTTACAACCTAATAAAAGCCAAATCAAATTATTCCTGATGAAATGCTCTTTTTTTCTAACCCGACGAGCCACCATGTTGAATTTTGAAAAAAAATAGTAATAAATTTTTTAAAATCAAACGTCACATAGCTGAAACATTTTGATCAAAAACAGTAAAGTTGTATTTTTACAAACATTTTGGGACTGAAATTAGTTATTTGAACGTATCCATATCCCTCCAGAATAAAAATTTATTTCGAAAAAAAAATAAAAAAACGGTTACAAACAGTAACAAATGATACATGGTTGTATTCTAAATGTACATATGGCAACAAAAAACTGAAAATATACCGGGTGTCCCATTCAAAAATAGAAAGTTTTTGTCACTTCCGGTGAATCTGGAATTTGCATAAAGTTGAGTTACTTGTCAAAAAATGCAGTTTTATGCATTTAACACATCCTCCAAATTCCATTCCATTATCTCTGAAAACAAAGAAGTTATAGGGGCGAGCCACCTTCCGTGGACACCCAGTATATGTATGCCAAGTTTCAACAGAATCGGTTTACGGGTGTAAAATAAATTATTCATCCCCTATTTTTCTACTCTCAGGGGTGTTATTTCCTTCAAATTCAGAAGGGACCAACTTCCAACCATACCCTATATAATAAAAAAAGAATCATCTACATGGGATAACCCAGTACAAAGTTATGCTTGGTCATACATAAAAAATAAACGCGTCGACTAGAGAACCTCCTCCTTTTTTTCGTCGGTTTAAAATAATCGTTGAAAATGGCTTTTTTTTCTGATGACACAAATACATCAGTCGGGGAATAGTATGCTGCATGAAAAGCCGAACCTAGTGCTTCTCGAAAGGTCCAATAGAAATTGGAAAGTTGAAAACACACTCCAGTCTTTTCAAATGAGTTGCATCAGTTTTCTGGATCACAACAGATTTTTTAAATCCATCATGAATCACAGAAGCAGTTCAACATACTTCCAAAACTCATGTATATTTTTTTCTAGCTGATGCTGAAGTGGAAAAAATCCATAAAATTTCCTTTACCCAAGATTTCAGGGCTTCATATGAATTATCAAAATATTTCTTCTATCTACTCCTATTGAATTATATATTGATTATTTAACTGCTTTTGAGCAATTAATAGTATCTATAAACAAACAACGTGAGTTATAATAACTCACTACTATAACTCACTATAATAAATCGGAAAAGATTTTTGGAATTATTTACGAACCGAATATCAAGGTGGCTCTGTTCTTCTGTACAAGCCGTTTGGCCGAAAGGGAACAGTCCATTATTGTAATTGAGGGGAGTAATGTCACTTGAATAATTTTGACGTTCTCAAATAAAGTTATAACCTAATTATTCTGATTTTTGTGCTGAAAAAGATGAATTCAGATAGTGAAGATGAATTATCATGTACACCTCCAGAAATAAGACAAGTAGCTGATGTTACCATACAGAATTTATTACCCAAAAGATCCCAAAACAAATATAAAGGTGTATACAAAAATTTTCAAAGTTGTTGTAGCAGCAAGAACATTAAGTCATCGTTCACAGAAAATGTACTTTTGGCATATTTTAGTGAACTCAGCATAATATAAAGCATCGTTCCTATGGACTTTCTACTCCATGCTAAGAAGCACACTCAACATAAATAATGGAATCAATATAGAGAACTATTTGAAATTACGCGTTTCTTAAACGTCAATCAGAGAAACATGTAGCTAAAAGCCAAAACTTTTAGGCCAGAACAACTTAAAATTTTTATAAATGAAGCTCCTGATGAGAAATATCTGGCGACAAAGGTAGTAGATCTCACAATATTCAATCGTTTTTATCATCTAGTCAATTACATAATTTATTTTAGGTTGCTTTAATAATGGGCATTATGGGTGCTTGTCGTGCGGCAGAATTGCACTCTATGCAAATTACAGATTTAGAAGATCATGGATCTATTTTTATGGTCAGTGTACCAAATACAAAAACAAAAATTGCCAGAAAATTCACTGTTACGGGAAATTTTTATACCATAGTTGAGAAATATTTGAATCTTCGTCCTAGTGGCATTCATGGCATTCATAAATTTGGAGCAATGGGGCAAGACATTGCTAAATTTTTAAAATTACCACACTGTAATTTATATACAGGGATTGTTTTCACCGCTCGTCGGCAACTTTATTAGTAGATGCTGGAGGGGATATAACGGCACTGAAACGACATGGCGGTTGGCGATCAACTACTGTGGCTGTTGGGTACGTTGATGATTCCGAAAAGAATAAGACAGATACTACAAATAAAATATACAGTTCTATAACACCTCAACCAGTTAGTACATCAACAACATATATGCAACATACCCAAAATGAAACAATAAACGTGCATAGTTCAGTCCCACATATTCAGTTTACTGGTTGTTCAAACTTTACAGTTGATTTTATTAATTAAAAAAATGAGTAATTACAATTTAAACTTTCATAGCATTGTTATAGGTAACTATTGAGATTTGTGAATCTAGTTCTTTCTCTGTACTTGCATCTTAGTATTTATTGTTGTAGTCGTAGATAAAGTATAGTACTCAACTTGCGGTAATGGTCATAACTCACTTGATGAATTACAACCCTCGCCTGCGTGAGTTATGACCTATATTACCGCTCGTTAAATGATATACCATTATCTTAGTGGTGCAGACTGAGAGGTCCGGGGATTCAGATAAAGCAAATAATAGATTTATAAATACGTTTCCGTTTATAGCTGTTTTCATGCACGATTTTCCGTTGGAATGAATTCTCATATTCAAATTGCAGGAGAGTTCAATAAAAATCGACATGTCCTTCAAAATGCTTTATTTTTCATTATCATCATAATGCGTACAACTATTCCCATTCAATTCACTCCTGTTATTGTCTTAACGTAAGTTCCGATTGTCACTGTAATCACAGTATACAATTGCTGTACTATATCGAGTAGGCCTCCGATAGGAACGACCTTATTCAGGAATTCCTCGATAATATCCAAGGCAGGGCCAACAGCCTGTCGTAAGGGCTCGATGATTGTTTTCAACAAACTATCAACCAATCCAGTCTCATATACCACTGTACCGGTTTCAGCACTTCCTTCACTTGATGGAGTTGAGCTATCAATTGCAGCGCCTGACACTTGTGTAAAGGATACCATGGTGATCTACAAAATAATGGAAGTAGTTACTACCAGATTCTTCGGGTAAGTGGTTGGAAGGTGATATGAGCAAAGTGGACATGCAGTTGGCCACAGGATTCCTTTGGATATATCAAAGAAAGTTAAAAAAAGTGTGACCCGGATCATATTATCTTTTCGATTTCCTCTAGACATACAGGGTGTTTCTTAATTGAATGCTGATCCCAAAGGGCGATAATCCTCGGATGATTTAAAAAAAAAATCTTCATATGAACCGCTTTATTTCTGAGGTACAGGATGTTGAAATTCAACAAAAAAATCAGTTCTTTCCCAATATCTCTGAAACCGCTTTGGCTTCTTCTTTAAATTTTGGTACATGCAAAGTACGCATAAAAATGCATTTTCTCCGTGATGAAAGGATTTCTTCATTATCATCAGTGGCGTCCCTGTTCTACATGTCCTGCCATATTTTTTATCAAAATAATGATACGCCCCTGTCTTTTTTTCAAGAAAATATTATTTTTGTAATTGTCCCCTAACTCCCATGAAAATGGTTTCATGCCTTTTTTCCGTTCGGCGAACGGTTTTTGAGTTAGAAAATAAAATGCATTCATTTGCTTGTCCATATGCGAAATCAGCCGTTGAAGAATAGTAGGATTATCTTGTGGGCTAGAAACATTTAGTACGCTAAGAACACATTTCGCTGTTATCAACATAAACAATTTTGACACTTCTTTAGCTAGATACGTGATATTATTTACGTTAAAAAAACTTGTTTATTAAAAAAAACATGGTAAATTTCACTGTGGGCTTGCTGACGGGAACGCATATGAAGCCAGGCGACTGTATCAAGAGCGCTTCCCAAATAGAATGGTTCCTGATGCTCGAACGATTACAAGCACCCACAGAAGGTTATGTGAAACAGGAAGTTTTGAGCCAAATCATTTCTTGAAAGGAGCATATCGGACCGCAAAAACTCCAGCAATTGAGGTAGCTGTTTCAAATTCAGTTGACGAAAATCCTGAAATAAGTACGAGACAAGTTGCCAATAATTTGAATATCGCCCATATTCTAGTATGGAAGATTCTTCATGATTATTTATTATATCCTTATCACATTCAACGAGTTCAGGCTCTATTTCCTCCAGACTTTCCATCACGAATTTCTGCCAATGGTTTCTCCAAAAATTTACCAGAAATCTTTCATTTGACAGAGAAATTTTATTCACGGACGAAGCTAGTTTAACTAAAACAGCATCAGAAATTTTCATAATAACCAATTTTGGCCGAGGAAAATCCGCATGCAATCGTGGAATCTCATCACCACGAGCGGTTCTCATTAAATGTCTGTACTGGAATTATTAGAGATTACCTAATTGGACCTTTTTTTTACCACGCAGATTAAATGGACATAATTATCGCCGATTTCTTTAAGATAATTTGCCAATTCTGTTGAAAGATGTTCCAATTTTAATGCGAAATCGCATGTGGTTTATGCACGATGGTGCACCTGCTCATTTGAGTGCTCTGGCACACGAATATTTTAACCAAAACTTTCATAATCGCTGGATAGGTCGTGGGGAAACAGTCATGGCCAGCTAGATCCCCAAACTTAAACAGTCTTGATTATTTTCTTTGGGGACATTTCAAGACTTTGGTATACAGTCAACCAATTCTAACTGAGGAAGAATTGCGAAACCGCGTAATAGTTTCCTGTGAAGCAATAAGGAGTACTCTAGGAATTTTCTAAAGAGTACTCGAGTCAATGACAAGGAGGGCTGGAGCGTGCATACTTGTAGGAGGCGGATATTTTGAACAGATAATTTGAATTTGGTATTTTTTGTTCATAATAGTTATGTTTTTAAAAATAAAAAATGTATCTTTATGCGTACTCATTACAAAAACTAAATAATAGTTAACATAGAATTAAAAAAATCTTGCCCTAGATCCTTCGGTTACCACAATTGTGAAATTAAGACTAAGAGAAAAAATCGAATATGGACAAGCAAATGAATGTATTTTATTTTCTTAATCGAAAACCGTCCGCCAGGCGAAAAAAAGGCAGGAGACCATTTCTATGAGAAGATAGAATTCAATTACAAAAATAATATTTATTTGGAAAAAAGACAGTGGCGTATCATTATCTTGATCAAAAATATGACAGGGCATGTTAACAGGAACGCCACTGATGAAAATTAAGAAATTCTTCATCATGGTAAAATGTATTTTTATGCGTACTTTTTGCATTAACCAAAATTGAAGAAAAAAGCCAATACGGTTTCAGAGATATTGGGGAAGAACTGATTTTTTTGTTAAATTTCAACATCCTGTATCTCAGAAATAAAGCGGTTGAGGACCTATCTTCATGTGAAGAATTTTTCTTACAATCGTCCAAGGTTATCGCCCTTTAGGATCAGCATTCAATTGTGAAACACCCAGTATTATTGAAGGATGATTACACTGGTCTGCAACAAAATCCTCCTTCAAAAAATTATGTCATTAATATGAATATTTTGATGCTCTGAATATGTTCCTTACGGCCATTTTTTTCTATCACGTCTAGATTTTTCGATATGAATTTTTTTCCATAATATCGTAATTTTTTTTTTTTTTTAATTCGTTTTATGCGTTAACATTATAAACAATGTATATACATACGAAATAGGTTTTCACTAGTCGTAAGAGAAAGAAGGAAAGTGCCGGAAGTGATTTCTATGGTAGTACATATGCGCCTGCGCAGTATACACTGTGACTTTACAACAGTTAGTTGAAAACTTGTCTTTTAATTGTTTACGTTCTATATCAAATTCTTCAGTAAGTTTTGCACAAAATTCATATTATATATATATTTTAAGTATTTTATGTGTAGAGATAATAAATATAAGATAGAATTTTTGGAACGTAGTTCCTTATCGCGCGTTGCGAAAGGGGGCTAGACGGAATAAATTAAGACCAAAATTTGTAACGAGACTTTCGCTATGGTTGTAAGCCGTGCGGCGTGCGCGTGTTTCTCTGTCTGTCTCTCTCTCTCTCTCTCTCATAGAAAGCAAGTCAGTTATTTTCGTTTCGTCTTCCCATTTCACTTTGAACAGTGTGGTGTCGCGACGACTATTTTTGTTGAGTGTATACAGGTTTTTTTGTACATAATAAGTAATAAAAAATAATAACAATAATGAATCCTGACAGTGTTTCTGCACAAGTTCCGGATATTGCTGACGGAGTTAGGTAAGTAGAGATTTTATACAGACAATAATAAATGCTTGTGTGTTTTTAGCAAGTACGCATCTAACCTCCCTTTACTATTGTGCTAACCAAGTCATACGCGTTATAATCTCTCCATTTTGTGTGTTTAGCAAGTGTACGCGTCATAGCTTCAATAAATTTAAAAGCAAATTATATTTTAATATTACAATATCAATGCGTATGTATTTAGCAAGCCGTGCGTGTTCTAACCTATACGCTGTTGTGTTTACGAAGTCGAGAGAGTATATATATATATATATATATATATATATATACATATATAATATATATATATATATATATATATATATATATATATATATATATATATATATAAAATATTATTATAACTTAAAAAAAAAATTGTTACAATTCCTTCACTAATTAATCAAAAGTGTTTTCGTTCCATCTGGGTGTCCCTTGACACCTCTCAAGTTTTTTTTTGAAATAAATTCCATTTAATTTTAGGTTAGAAAAATTCATTTGTTTGAACTCGCATTCATATATCTTTCCGGAAAATCTCGGTGCTGTATCAGATGAGCATGGTGAATGGTTTCATCAGGATATTATGCATATTGAAAGACGCTACAATGGAAAATGGTCAGCAGCAATGCTTGCTGAGTTTTGTTGGTCGACTAATATTTCTATTTGTTTGTAACTTGATTACTATGGTTTCGGACGTCCATCGTCTCAATGTATTTAAAAGGCTTTCACGACGTTTCGAATGCTTTTATCTGCAATCGTCTTCAGGTGAATACTGACAAGTTTAGGTGCTACTTACCAATTTATATCACTGTCGGCGCAATGATGCGTGCAATTCCGCCATGTGCAGCGGTGCGTGTAATTTCGCGCGGTGTGGTGGTGCGTGAAGTTTCACGCCTCTGCAGCCCGCCAGAAAGAGCAGTCAGGGGTTTCCATACGTTATTGATCTCAACGCTTGGTTGACTAAAGGCGTTATTGGCTTCGATGTAGGCGGCCTCTTTGAACTTTCGTTTGAACCAATGCTCCTCTCTATGTAGAACACTTGCGTCGTCCCATAGAACTCAGTCCAGGCGTGGTTAGCGATTCCCGATTTTCATGTTTCTCCACGTTGAGTCCATTTCTTGTGCTCATCCAATCTTACCGATAACGGTCTCTTTGTCTCTCCAATGTAGGAATCTCCGCATTCACATGGAACTTCATAAATGCAATTCACACTGATTTCATTTTTGTTGTCAGGTTTGGTCTTGGTCAGGAAACTCCGTAAAGTTCTGCCGGATTGGAAGCAGCTTTGGATGTTGAACTTGCTTCCGATCCTTCTGATCTTCTCGGAGACACCTCTAATGTACGGAAGGCAGATCACTGTGCTTTGTTGTTGCTCTTCAGATGTCTTCGTTCTCCGGAGTTGTTTCAATACTTCTTCTAGGAGTTTCTTGGGATATCCATTCCGGTGGAGGTCCTCTCTGATGTGGTTTAATTCGGCATCTAGTGACTCCACGTCGTTGCATATGTGCGTCGCTCTCTCCACCAATGTTCTCACGATCCCTCTCTTCGTCGAACTCGGATGGTTGGAGCTGTAACTGAGGTACTGCCCCGTATGTGTCTTCTTTCTGTAGACGGAGGTGCGAATTTCATTGCCTATTCTCTCAACGTTCACATCGAGGAAGGGTAAGGCACTGTTGGTTTCCATCTCCATCGTGAACTTGATCGAATCCCTGATTCTGTTAATTCTTGAGAAGAAATCCTGGAGATGTTCGTCTCCGTGATTCCATACAATGAAGGTGTCATCCACGTACCTCAACCAATGCTTTGGTTTATATTCTGCCTCCCGTATAGCCAATTCCTCGAACCACTCCATGTATATGTTGGCGATGATTGGAGAAAGGGAAGATCCCATCGAGAGTCCGTCGACTTGAGAGAAGAATCGGTCCTTTTCCTGGAAATATGAGTTCTGTAGGCAGCACTGCAGTAATTCCAATATTGCGTGGGTAGGAAGTCCTCTCGTGCAGCTGGTCATCCTCTTCGAGTTTCCTTTTGATGATACTGAGAGATTCTTCTATAGGGACATTGGTGTGAAGGCTCTCCACGTCGAACCTGATGAATCGATCTTCTGGTCCAAGTTCTACATCTGTGATGGTGTCAACGAAGTGCTTGGAATTCTTGACGTATGAACTGCTATTTCCTTGTAAGTGTTGTAATATCGGTAGGAGGTATTTCGATAACTTGTAGGTTGGTGAGTTCCGTGAGCTGGTGATCGGTCTCAGTGGCATGTCTGGTTTGTGGATTTTCGGAAGCCCGTAGAGTGAAAACCTTTTAAATACATTAAGACAATGGACGTCCGAAACGATAGTAAATGATATTTCTATAACTTGTGATTGTAAAATTAGCATTTTTCGTTGTGAAACTTAGACCGTAGTCTTTTTTCACTTTTTTGTAATTGTTGTTACTGTGATAATATCGTTTTTTAATTAAATGGGCATTGTATTTAAAATCTATGTGCTGTATTTATTAGCATGTTAAGTTCCGTGTTTAGAGCACCAAATATGATGTTATCATGCATGAAAACAATGAGGAGAATTATTTTTTTCTGTAGACCAGTGTTATTATCCGAATACGTTTTTTCTGGTGTTTGTTGAAGGAGCTGGAGGTAGTTCTTCTAGATACTTCTGGGTCGGATTACTAGAGTCAGTGTCCCAGTGTTCGAAGAATTGAGATTACGATATCAAGCATGTTTACGCTGACTTCATATTGAAAATAATGATATTATGTCAAGGACAGGAAAGGTGGAATGTTATATATAAGAGTGAATGTTATAATGCTTTCTTCTATAAAGGATTGATTGAATAACTCTGCTTCATCGTGGTTTGATAGGGTATTGGTAGTTTGGTTCCCGTCAGGTAGTAAATTAGAAATGTATTTGAGATGCTTGATAATAATATGTTATTTAGTTCCCAATCCCGAAAAGGTCATTAGTAATTTGGTTTCCGGAGACTACCTGCATAATCCTTTGTTCGTGTAAGTGAAATTTGGGAAAACCAAAAATTAATTGTCTATTTTCTGCTTGTTCTATGAGTATTACTTTTATGGCTTCTGTGACAGTCAGTTGTGTTTTTGAATCGTGCTTGCTCAGTGACATTCAACTAGCTTTAAAGTTGTCTTGAATTCTCCCCATGAATCCAAAAATAATTTTGAGTGGACGAGGAAAACCGGTATTAATTTTTAATAACTATAAATATGGTTTTCGAAAGATCCTGAAAAGTGGTGTACAAACAGAAAGCGCAAATCATTTGTTCTTACTTTGGGCGAATGTGTTGAAAGTTTAACCATCACAAAACGCATACAAGAACATTCTGATGATGCAGTTGTGCAGGACTTAATTCGCCAAATTGTTAAATCTGCATGCAACGAAAAGCTGTGGAGGACCTGGTCCGCAGAATATTACAGGAAAATCTGCCATCAACATTCAATACAAATAATATTGCTTGCGTCAGAAGAAACATCTATAACGCTCGTAGAAAAATTCATCCAAGTTTACCAAAAAACATCGAGGAAGCTTTTGACTTCCTTGACGAGGCAAACATACTAGAGGTGAACAATTTTCATTGTATAATAACAGAAGTGAACAGATAGTAATATTTTCGTGTGAATCAAATATTCAGATTATGGAAAGAGTAACACAAATTTATTTAGATGGTACGTTTAATTATTGTGCGCAATTTTTTTGTCAGTTTTTTACTTTACACGGTTATTGTAATGGGCATTTCATTCCATAAATTTTTTCATTGTTACCTAATAAACGCTCAGATACGTATAAAAACGTATTTAAATCAATAATAAATATTTGTAAACATAATGGTGTTACATAAAAAATTTCAAAAATTGTTATCGATTTTGAGAACGGCATCCACAAAGTAGTCGAACAAATTTTTCCTTTAGCACAAATAATTGGCTGTCGGTTCCATCTTGCCCAATCGTGGTTTAGAAAAATTCAAGAGTACGGCCTCATAGCCGAATATAAAAATGAAAATTCTGAATGACTTTTGGTCTTACATTTTTCCTCACGACGTTAGCGAATGCTTTGTTCTTGATTTGCTTGCGATAGCACCAATAGACGAAGAAATTCAAAAGTATTCCGATTACTTAACAGATAATTATATAACAGAAGAGTCTTTTTTTCCACCTTTCCTTTGGGCTGAGAATAACTAAATCAATAACAGATATCAAATGAGAAGTCTTCATTTCAATATAACACATGCTCACACAAGTTCTGTTTCATTCATAGAATGGAACAGAATAACATTGCCTCAGAAGTTCCTCAAAATAGTGAGACTGGCAACTCGCCGATCGCCGAAAGTGCCAGGAATCACAGCGTTGCAAGGCGTTAATCATAATATTCCTTTACAATGTGGGCAGGCCGAAAAAATCATGACATAGCACTCGGTATACATACATATTATTCAAGAATAACTAAATCAAGAACAGCTATCAAATACGAATTCTTCATTTCGATATAACATGCTGACACAAGTTCTGTTTTATTCATAGGATGAAACAGAATAACATTTCCTTAGAAGTTCCGCAAAATAGTGACACTGGCAACTCGGGAAAATGACAAATCAATAGACTTATGACGTCAAAAGAAGCGGCAATAACGCTGTGTTTGAATGTCCCACCGAATTTGAGGGTTTGGAGCAGCGTTTTTTCGAATATTACACAATATCTTCTAGGAAAAACTGTGCACACATAATATTTTACCACTATATTTCAACTTCAAGCACATATGAATTGAATTCGTGAGTTTGTGGTCACGCCTATTGGTATGTTCAATGAGCTATCCATTAGAAATTGTTTCGTATACTCTTCAAATTTCAAAATAAATAATACTAACTTACGTCTATGTAACATAAAATTATGTAAGGAACCAACAAAAACCGCCCTTGATGATCAATAACTCCCGTAATGTTATATTTTTACGTTAATCTGCCTGACCTTTTAATAAAACTACTCAAATCACCTCATAGTTTTTTAATTTAACCATTGTGTTGGCAGTGTTCTCAAATGTTAATCAATGTGTTCCAAGTAGATTCACAAACTGACAGAATAGTGAAGAATAGTTGCACAAAAGGATTCAGAATATGCAAAATTGATTCGAACGGGCCTATGATTGGAGCAGCCACTACCGAAACCATCTCTCCAACAAGTCCTTTTGATTGAGTTGTACTGTCGGCTTTAGTCACGGTGATGCCCTAAAAACAAGGAAGAATGTTACAATCAGACTAACTGACAGACTTTGCCTGATACTTTTTCATCCTAATCAAATCGAGCTAATGTCAAAATCAGTCTTGTCATGCAAAGGTCAGCAATCAACCGAACTGAATTGGAGAATCCATAGTTGACTAGCGTAAAGTAGAACCAGAAATCTAAGAAGGTCGTAAATCAATATTAGCCGACGACCCTCATTATTACCTATTGTTCGAAATATAGATAAGCAATAAAAGTGTGTGTTTCTTCAAAGATTCCCAGGTCCGGATTGAAATATCTCATGAAATAGTTTGACATTTTAATAATAGTGGGCTCTCCATTATTTTTGGCTTTTGTTGACCGTTTTGTATTTAAATTTATTTGATAATGAAAAATCTCGTAAGGTTGATTTAGAACCCTTGGTAAGGATATGTTTAAATTAGTTTAAATAATAAAATTTACTTACCTGGCCACCAGACTTTCAGTACTAATGGGCTATTAACGAGATTATAGCGATGATGGTCTATTTACGGTTACAAAATAAATTACCTACCAGATTTGGAAAACAAGACTGTTTTGAGAACTGACCGCTTTCCAATTTCACCAATAAAAGTGGGAAAGTTAAACAACATTTAGTCATCTCCTACCTAATATTCCGTTGTATCAGTTGTGTCTATTTTAAAGTGTCTATTCGATTCTTGTGTCGTGAAAAATGTGGCGTCCATGGGCTCATCCTGGAGCTAGTACTTCAACTGTTGGTCGTAGTACCACTAGTCGACAAATGGTACACCCTCATGAGAAACAAATTATATTAAATGTTTATACTTCCCTTCTGGAACGTGGAATTTCCAAGGATCAAGCTGTGCAAGAAAGTGCTTCTTTAACACGGTATTCCACAGTGTTTAAAATAGTGAGTTCCCCTATTTTAAAAAGAAAGAAACGGCGGTTCAAGGAAACTAGATGTGGATATATGATTCGAAGAACAATATATGCCTTGTATAAAGAGCAAATTGTGCCTACATCAGATATTTTAATGCAACTACTTAAAAAGAATGGAACTGGTATCCAGTGTGAAGAGACTTTAAGGAAGTCTCTTTTACAAAAAACGGATTTAAATTTAATAAACTCACTAGTAGCAGAAAAATCATAATGGAGTCTGTGCGCCTTAAGAAATGGAAATTTGAATATTTATTGGCAATAAACGAATTTAGAGAATATGGTAGAGCAGTAGTGTATTTCGATGAAACTTGGTTCGATACACACGATATATCAAACAAAAGTTGGGTAGACTCATCTGACTTGTGCCAAACTAATGCGCCGTCTAATAAAGGAAAACGCATTACGATAATTCAAGCGGGAACCGAAAATGGTTTTATACCAAACCCCAAACCAAAATATATTTATTGATACCATTCAGTTCACATTAAAAACCTTAACTACTATATACACAAATTTACAATAAGACAGTTCTTGTTTGTCCTCTTCGGGATGGGTAAGGAAGAGGAAAGGAACTGTTGCGTTAGATGGGGGAGTTGTTAGATCACCCACTTGCCCTCCCAAGGGGGCGAAGGGGTGATCTCTGCTGGTGTTAGCAGTTACGCCAGATATACCAGAATGGTCTTTTTAAGGTAGTGATTAGTTGAAGACACCTCCTGCCTAAGCTTATGTGCCTTTATGCCTTTTTGCTTTGATCTTCGAAAATTGTATGTTTTGTTATCAATGAGGTGTTTTTATTCAGTGCCTTTATAACTGGAAAAATTTTTATTAAAAAACCAGCTTCTGATAATTGAACTTGTCCCTATTGTGGGTTCGATCTGTTGATACACAGTCACTTTTCTAATCAATCCACTTCGCTATACAGAGTGGTCTTTTCGAATATCACGCCATGCTTGCGATGCTGGTTAATTCTAATATTTGTGATTCCCGCCGTGAGCGGACTTTTAGGGACGTGATATCTGTAGAATCTGTCTGATAACTTTAAGATAAAGTCCGACAGTTTCTCTACTTCGGCCAGTTCACGCAGATCATCCAGCCGAATGTATCTATTACTGTTGGTAACTATGCGAAGTGCTTTATTCTGCAGCCTTTCGAGTCTCAGTATTTGAGTTTTCGATGCGCTGCAGAACACTGGGCAGGCGTATGTCATTGCAGGTCTTATTATCTGTTTGTATATACGCACTTCATTGTTTAAAGAT
Organism: Gonioctena quinquepunctata; assembly: GCA_018342105.1. Classification (NCBI taxonomy): domain Eukaryota; kingdom Metazoa; phylum Arthropoda; class Insecta; order Coleoptera; family Chrysomelidae; genus Gonioctena; species Gonioctena quinquepunctata. The sequence continues at coordinate 128,405 of JAFIRS010003248.1, read as the reverse complement.
AGGTTAGAGTTGCGTGCAATGAGGGGATACGTTCGCTTGATTGCGGCCGCCCCCCTCTGCAACGCTAACGTTACGTGCTTATGTAAGGTCATACGCCTGTCCAGATCCACCCCCAGGTATCTCGCTGAGGGCTTCTCCGTCACAACGCTATTTTAACCCTTAATTTCCGAGGATCTTCACGTTGGTTCGTTTCCTCGTGAAATTAACGACCTCTGTTTTATTCGAATTAAGCTTTATCTTGTTCTTCGCTATATAGGGTATGATCAGCCGATCCAGATGGATCTGGAGCTGTTTTACAGCCACTTCGCTATAAAACGAGTGGGCATAGATCGCGGTATCATCCGCGAACATAGCCGTACTCGTTCGAGCGAAGGTCGGGAAATCATGTGTATATAGCGAATACAGGATTGGTGACAGAGCAGACCCTTGCGGACCCCGCTCCAACCGCATGCTCTGGCGAACTTGTGCCGTTCACATTAACCTAAAAGTCCGCCCCGTAAGGTAGGATTCTATGACTTTGACTAAGTAAAAGGCATGCTGCCTCTGCTATTTTAAGTGATTAATCCCTCGTCAGACAGTGTCGAATGCTTTCTGCATGTCCAGCAGGACCATAACCGTGTTGTGGTCTCTGTGGAAGGCTTCCTTCACCCCGTGAACAACTCGGGCTACTTGGGATGTCGTTGAATGACCTCCCCTGAACCCGAACTGCTCAGGCGGGATAATTTTCCGCTCTTCCTCAAATTCCACAACACGTTTCAGTATTATTTTCTCCACCACTTTGGCCACCACACTGAGAAGCGAGATGGGCCTGTAGCTTTCTATATTGTTCTTATTTTTCCCCGATTTTAGCAGGGGAATTACTTCTGCTTTTTTCAAACAATCTGGGTAGTGTTGCCACTTTAGGATTGCGTTAATTATGTATAACAGCTGAACCAGTGATTTCCTCGGCAGGTTTTTAAGCAGGATGGCGTCCAACTTATCGATACCTGGCGCTTTATTTCGGGGTAATTTTCTGATCACCCCCAGAACTTCCTCGTAGTTTGTTAGGACTCCTTGGAGTTCTGCGGGTGTCAGAATTACCGCTGGCGTGTTCTTAATGGTATTAGCCACGTTTGTGATTCTTACGTGCTCAACTGAATTATCAGCTTCTATGACGTGTACATTGCTGAAATACTCCCCGAATAAATCAGCTTTTTCCTGCGGCTCTGCCACCGATCGCCCGGGGCCGCTCACCATGGCTGGTATGGGCTCTCTATGCCTTTGGACCCTTTTGGTCATATCCCATAGTGAGTGGTCCCTGACGTTGAGGTTTTCGAGTTTACGATTCCACACTTCATTAGTATTTGCATTAATGAGCTCAGTTACCTCCACCCCAAGCTGCATAAAGTTCTCTTTATGCACCGGGTTTCTGGTAACTTGGTTTTATACCAAATGCGTTGTCTTTATCGGTAAAGAATATTAAGGACTCTTTAGTAGATTATCATGATGATACTACAGCCGAATTATTTGAAGACTGGTTCCAAAATAAACTCATACCAAATATTCCATCCAACAGTATTATGGTCATGGATAATGCTACCACAGTCGAAGACTAGATGAAGCACCATGTTCAAATGACACCAAAGCCACTATACAAGAATATATGTTGAATAATGATATGTACTATGAGGAAAAGTACACAAAAAACAGTGACTAGAAGTTTTACGCAGTTATTCATAAAAAATAAATATTTTGTGAGTCATTGGCTGAAAGCTTAGGACATACGGTACTCAGACTATCTCCTTATCACGTATGTTTAACCCAATTGAACATATATGGCTTAAGTCAGCAGCTCGAAGAAATAGTACTTCTCCAACCTCAAGTTCAACTGTGGTAGCTCTTATTCAAACAGAAAATGTAAACATTCCTGAAAGCAGCTGTGCCAAGTGTGTTTTCCATATTAGAAAGGTGGGAAAGTCATATATGGATACAGAAAAAATTCCCAAAGAAAAGTTTATTATCAATTTGGATGATGACAGTGAAACTGATCTTCGTGAGTAATTTTGTTCATAAATACCTTTTATCGAGAAACTGAACTTTTAATAAAGTATAAAGTTTGACATTCTACATTAAGTAGGTACATAGATAGATAGATAGAATTTATTCAACTACGTTACATACATGTTATGTTTGTAGCAGGTAAAAGTGTTAAAATGATTATATGTGAGAGAAAAAAATCGTTAAAAACAGATATTACAGAATAAAACTAAAGGTTAGAATAACAAACTATAAGGTAGTGTTGGTGAATAAGGCCCACCTAATGTTCGTTATTTTTTTTTCGCGTTATTTTTTATACAAAAATTTCGGAACATGATGAGTTTATTGTTTTCATGTCTGCTATCATGTAATATTGGCCTCCTTTAAAACCTGAGTAACCAAAATAAGGCAAAAATAAAAAAATTGCAGTCGGGCCTTATTACCCGCATGGTAGGGTAATGAAGCCCATAGCAAGTTATGTAGAATTTTGTATATTTATTGGATAAATAATATTTTATAATAATAAAAAGTAAAAAATTATTATATATTATTATTAGAATTATTATATAAAACAAAAATAAACATTTTTCACAAAACTGTAATAAGTAACAAAATTTTTTTTTTTTTTTTATGTTCTGGTTCCCACGAAAAGGGATATCCTGTAATGTTCAGAGAACATCGTGGGAACCAAGGGAAAGAAGGTAGGAGTTGGTGTTCTTCTTAAATTTCTGGAGGTTGTATGCCTCGGGGAACACCTCCCTAGGCAATGAGTTCCAAAGCCTCGCTGTTCGTTGGATGAACGAGTCTTTGGAAAGTGATGTTCTGCAGGTCTCCAAAGTGACCACGAAGGGGTGTGATGACTGAACTTGACGGGTTAATCTTGAAGAGACTGCCAAAGCAGGAACGATTGTTGATATTTCAGAAGAGCATCACCCATGAAAATATCTATAAAATAGAGACAAATCGCCAACTTTTCTACGGTGTTCCAGACAAGTGAGCGAGTTTGTAAGCGAGGCATCACCGACGAGACGAATTGCCCTTTTTTGGATAGAATCCAATAGTCTCAGGATATGTTTAGGTGCCGCGCTCCAAATATGGGAGCAGTATTCCAGGACAGGTCGGATCTGTGCCTTATAGATCATAAGCAGCTGAGTGGGGGTGAAATAGCTCTTGGCACGAAACAAAAAACCAAGTTTTTGGGATGCACTTTTGGCAATGGACCTCACGTATTCAAAAATTCTAACAAAAAAAATAAATTATTTTTTAACAAACAAAAACGTTAATCACATTCGCTGCAGAGAAAATCTACAACGTCTTCTGCCGTCATTCCGACGCAAGACACGTGGGCCTTATAACGCAATCAATCGTTGGGCCTTATTATCGGGCGGGTACGTTTTTCTTAAACATGCATTTTTCAGGAAAGTAAACAATGCTCTTAATTTTTTTCTAAGTGCAAAATATACTACCAGTATTGTAGTAAATGATGGCGACCATTTCATTTTTTCAAGTAAAATGGTTTGAATGAAAAAAGATGTCCTACCGTATTGCGAACTCATAATATGCTTGGCGTAAAACTGCACTTGCCCCTCGTGAAGTTAACGGCGGGCTGATCTCAACGATATTATCATATAGCTTCCCCACTCGGAAGATGCAACGAGCCATATTGCCAGATTTGAAAAAAGTACCAGACTTCAAGAAGAAATGCCGGTGGGCCTTATTAACTGCCGGGCCTTATTCACCGACACTACCTCACAGTATTCATCCACGAAGGTAATTTTGAAGTTTGATGACTCAAGGAGATGTGAGATGTTTGTTGATGCAGTAATGCGATCTGAAGTAATCGACGGAGTAGAAGCAGTGTCTAAACAACTATTTTCTGAATCTTTTCTTGAAATAATTCAAACTGAGCACTTTGAGTTCTTGTGGTAGGATATTATATAGAGAATAATCAAGGGAATTCTTTTTGGATAATTGGAGACGATATCGATTAAGTCTGATCTGTTGACAGTTTCTTGTATTATAGCACAGTATAGATATAGAGTTGGCAGTGGCATGATTCCAAGTTTCTTGAAAAAATCTTGACAGTGATCCCTATGGCCAATATTTGCTAGTATTCTCAATGCCTTTTTCTGCATCCTAAATATTTGAATGGCGTTACATGAATTCCCCCAAAGTTATACCCCGTAGCTCATATGAGAGTGGAAAAGCGAGAAGTATGTAGTTTTTAGTGTATGCGTGTTAGTGATAGTTTTTGATTGTCGAAGAACAAAAAGAGAACCGGAAAGTTTTCTCTTTGGTAGTATAATGTATGCAGACCAGTTAAGTCTACTATCTAGTGTAATTCAAGCAATTTAACTTGATTAGTCCCAGAGTTGAAGACAGTTTGCTTATAGGCAGAAATTTGGATGCATTGAGTCTTTTCACTATTCAGTTTGAGCTGATTAGAAAGAAACCAGTGATTAGCACTGTTTGTAGCCTCTTCGACACGACGTTGTAAGTTTTCTTTATTATTATCAGTAAGAATAAAAGTGGTGTCGTCTGCAAAGAGGACCGATTGAGTGGTACATTATTATACAAGTCATTTACATAGATTACAAATAAGAGAGGGCCCAAAACAGACCTTTGTGGGACACCATGTTTGAAGATTGAAAATTTGACAGGGTGCCGTTTGTCATTACTGCCTGTTGACGGTTCTTGAGATAGGTTCTCATTAAAGCAAGTGGAATAGCCCTTACTCCGTAATAGTTTAATTTTTTCAACAAAATTTGGTGTGATACGCAATCGAACGCTTTGGTCAAGTCACAAAGCATCAGCGCAGTTTGATTACATTGTTCAAGTTCCTCGACCACTCCTGTCACGACATCGAATACAGCTATTGTTGAGCGCTATATTCTGAAACCATATTGAGAATCGCTGAAAAAATTGTTATTCTCTAAGTAAAAGTAGAGTTGTTTCTTAATTATATTTTCCACCACTTTGCTGAATATTGAAACTATACTTATTCGACGGTAATTATCCGTGACCGATGGATCGCGTTTTTTATATGCGGGTATTACTTTCGAAAACTTTAGGATATCTGGAAAGATGCCAGTGCATAGAATTAAATTAATCAGTGTAGTGAAAGGTTGAATTATGATGTGTGCGGTTTCTTTTAATATTTGGCTATTGAGTTCATGGGTATCAAAGGTCTTCGAGTTCTTCAGTGAATTGATCACTTCTTGAACTTCTACTTCATGAACAGGTGAAAGAAAGAAGAACTACATGGTGCAGGAATTTTTTTAAAAGTTAAAAGATCCTCATTTGCAACATACGGGAGTGAGTTTGTGATGTTATCGCTATGTTGCTGAAAAAATGATTCAACTCATCGGGAGATATTTCTATTGATGGATTCTGTTGTATTTTATTCCTTTCGAAATTTATAATTTTCCAGCAAGCTTTAGGTTTATTGTCAGAAGAGGAAATGTATTCGTCGTAGGCCATTTATTTGCCGTTTTTTATTCACTACCATATTCTTCTTTTAGCTGTTTGTAGGCAACTAAGTCATTTGGATCGTTCGTTACATCATCTATTTGTTTAACACACAACAGGTTATGTCTCAACAGCCTCAAATTGTCTGTGTACCACTGGACAGGTGGGTTGTTTGTCAGTTGTATGCATTTTTTCAAGGAAAATATTTTCTTCACGAAAGTGCTATAGTGGTTTACTAAGTAGCTTGCTAAATAGTTAGGATCAGCATGGTCATTGGAAAATATTCGCCAATTTATATCGCATAGGGATTGTCTAAGTTTAGTCATATCATTGTTTGATATATGTCTTATATACAGGGTGCAACATAAGTACGTTAAAATATTCAAGTGACGTATTCCTGAGACAATTAAAAAAAAAGTCCAAAACTTGTGTCCGAAAATGCTTCGTTTCGGAGATACAGGGTGTTGAAATTGATTTTATTTGTTCGCTTTTTAAAAATATCTTCTGAAAAAAATAAGTATTTGCACGAAATTTCGTACCCGGGGTTTTTTGACGTGGGAAATCATAATTTCGTATTAATTTTCATGTAACATCTAGAGGGCGCTGCGTACGCTGTCATTATTTATTTCAAATTGCCCTAACATTTTTGACAGTGAACTTTTAGTACTTTTCATGAAAAAAACCTCATTCCCACACCTTTCCCGAGTGAAAAAGGTACACTTCCTCAACAACGCTGGAGGTGATCGTTTTCGAGATATTTACAATTTTCCATATCGATGCATGTTACTTAGCTCCTAGGGCGCTGAGTGAAGTTGCTGAGAACATTACAAAAACTAAGAATGTGGTAGGTCTCGTCAGAATAAACTACTTCCTTCCTATGAAATGTTTAACGAAAAATGATTTGTTTTAGAGATACAGATTGTTGGAATTTTTCAAAACATGGTAGGTTTTTGTCATAAGTTTTTTGCAATTTTAGATATTTTCATCAAACTTTATACGCAATATACTCGTACAGACTTCTTTCAAACCGAGCATTATCAAACTGCTCAATCAGTAGAGTCAAATTTGATTTCAATAATGTTTGTCACTCTCCGCTTGCAAATCAAGTTAATTAAATCGAGTAGGCTATGGACGTTCGTTTATAAAAATAGAAGTTCGCTGTCACATTTTTTGATATTCATTGACAAATTCACAGTTCGGAGTTTATATAGTGATTTTTTGGTATCATGCTCGACTTTACGAATGCTGAAATGGCTGATATGGTTTTTGCATACGGCTTGGCTGACGGAAATTTAACCGAGGTCAGACGCATCCATCAGGAAAGGTATCCCCAACGCGTCACTCCTTGTGCAGCGACATTTGTGAATCTTTTCCGGCGACTTTCCGAATCTGGAAGCTTTGAAAAAAATTCTGCAGTAGGACGGCCACGGACTACAAGAACTGTGGAATTGAAGGAGGCTGTTCTCGAAGAAATTAGTGAACATCCAGAGACAGGTACAAGAAAAATCAGTCAAACTTTAAATGTGAGTCACATGACCGTTCACAGAATTTTAAAGGAACAGCAATTATATCCTTATCATTCTCAGCGTGTCCAGGCACTTACGCTACGTGATTTTCAACCACGTATCGAATTTGCTCAATGGCTTCAAAGAAAAGTCGTACAACATCCCCAAATTTTATCGAAAATCCTCTTCACAGATTAGGCTAATTATTCAAGAAATGGTATCATGAACTTCCATAACAACCACATCTAGGCGGAAGATAACCCACATGCGAATCGCAAACTCATTTCCAAGACAGATTCTCTTTCAATGTATGGGTAGGCATAATTGGGGATTATTTAATTGGGCCCTATTTTCTCCCCTTACGTTTGAATGGAGATGCTTACCAAAATTTTTTGGAACACGAGCTTTCCCAGCTTATGGAAGATGTTCCCATTGGTCTCCGAAAGCACTCTTGGTTTATGCACGATGGAGCCCCTGCTCATTTTAGTCTGATAGCAATAAATTTCTCAGACGTAGCATATCCTCAACGATGGATAGGAAGAGGAGGCACTCAACATTGGCCCCCGAGGTCACCGGACCTCAATCCCGTCGATTTTTTCTTATGGGGACACCTAAAATCACTAGTTCATGCTAGCATCATTGAAAACGAGGAAATGTTGAGGGATCGCATTATAGCTTGCTGCGAAACGATAAGAAACACTCCCGGCATTTTTCAACGGGTGCGGAATTCTTTGATGAGGAGAGCAGAACCTTGTATTACTGTTGGGGGTCGTCACTTTGAACAGTTGTTGTAATAGTTGTTTCGTTCAATTTTTATATGTTTAATTGCCTTATAAATAACATAGTACTTCTCCGAATTGTTTTTTACAAACTCTGAAATGTAGCACTTTCTAATTGAAATATTTTTCTTAATTTGGGTTGATTAAGCAGCATGATAATGCTCAGTTCGAAAGAAGTCTGTGTTTGAAGTTTGATGAAAATAACTGCAGTTGCAAATAACATATGACAAAAACCAACCATGTTTTGGAAAATTTCAGCAATCTGTATCTCGAAAACAAATCATTTTTCGATAAACATTTCATAGGAAAAAAGTAGTTTATTTTGACGAGACCTACCACATACTTAGTTTCTGTAATGTTCCACTCTAGCGCCCTAGAGCAATAACATGCATCGATATAGATAATTGTAAAGCTGGATTTAATTAGACGACTGTAAACGTAGACGCCTGCAAAAGATCAACCATAGATTTTATGTACTCTTGTTTATAAATGAACGTAAACGCATGACGTAATGTAAGTGAAACGGACTGAACGGAAGAGTTGGCAACTTTCATCTTTACTACGTTTCTTGCGTCCGCCAATCAAAATAAATAATTATGTGTTATGTTTACAAGACGTAATTATTCATAAAACTGAAACAGTCATTCACGTATACTTAAATTGATCTGATCAGCAGTCCCATCTTTAAAATTATTGTAGGATTTCTACTTTTCATTACGGTTTATGGTTCTTGTTTTGTAACGTCTTAATCGCATAATTATTGTTCTTGAGTTTGTCGACACTTTTCCAATGTTACTGCACACAACAACAGTCCCACGGCACCAAGAGCATATCTTCATGATTCATAATCCATTGTGACACAGAAAACGAAGCATAGATAAATATTTAGAATATAATCAATCAAACCAACACAGGTTGTTTATGATTCGTGTAATGTGTAGGTTATGTTGAATATCACTATCACTTCTACCCATGCGCAAAAATTCCGTTCCGTCGATTTATAAATTCAATAATATTTTACAGTCCGTTTGTTACGTATACAGTGCGTCTACGTTACAGTCCGTCTAACTATAAATCCAGCTTAAATGTCTCGAAAACGATCACCTCCAGCATTGTTGAGGAAGTATACCTTTTTTACTTGGAAAAGGTGTGGGAATAAGGTTTTCCATGGAAAGTACCAAAAGTTCACTGTCAAAAATGTTAGGGCAATTTGAAATAAATAATGACAGCGTACGCAGCGCCCTCTAGATGTTACATGAAAATTAATACGAAATTGTGAATTCCCACGTCAAAAAAACCCCAAGTACCAAATGTCGTGCAAATAACTTATTTTTTGCAAAAGTTATTTTTAAAAAGCGAACAAAAATATTCAATTTCAACACCCTGTATCTCCGAAACGAAGCATTTCCGGACACAAGTTGATGACTTTTTTTCTTAAAATTGTCTCAGGAATACGTCACTTGAATATTTCAACGTACTTATGTTACACCCTGTATTTTGATTTACAATCAATATATTTGTTACAATTGATATTAATTTTGGCAAATATTATTATTATATAATATAATTATATATTCTCACATTCATTGGTTTCTTCTAGGAAAAATGAATTCATCATTCTTATTTTAGGGTGTTTTTTTTATAACTAGACTTTTTTGTATTTCATCCGACATATTTTTACCAATTTTGGTGAAATATCTGACGAATTCATTGGCAATCTGTTTGAAATCATGAATTCTGCTAGTATTATCAATTTGAATCTCTTTGATTTCTTTGATTTTGATGATTCTCCTTTACTATTTTTATTTTCTTTTTAACCGACGAAATCAAAAAGGAGGACGCCTATATTTTTTTAAGTATGACCATGCATAACTTCTCACAGAGTGGTTCGATTTCGATGATTCTTTTTTCATTGGAAAGGGTGTACTTCGAAGTTGGTCCCATCTGAATTTGAAAGAACCCTGAATTTTGGTTCGTTAACCGATTCTATCAGGCATAACTTCGTACTGGTTTGTCCGATTTGGATGGTTCTTTTTTATTAGATAGTGTATAGTTGATCAAATTTGAATTTGGGATGGAATTATCCACCCCTATGGGTAGCAAAATAGGGGATGATTGATTTTTCTCTTGTGAACATTGGCACACATATGTAATTGACATTGACAGATTGCTATTGTGATTATTTTTGTTCTCCTACATCCGCCACAATAATAACATTCTATGAAAGTATTGAAATATATACAAAATGATGAAATAAACTAACCAGAACTATCAAAAATAATGTATATTATATAACAATAAATAATTAGAGGAGATAATCTTATTATTTAACTGTTAATAGTTGGAGTGAGGTGGGTAAGTAAGTATTTTGGAAGTAATCAAAGAAGAAATGGGTAGTAATTAGTAGATTTCAGCTACAAAAAATTGAGAAATAAAAACTTTTACACAAAAAATTAAACGGACGAAAAACGGAACTGAAAAGCAAAAAAGAAAATAAACCTTCTTAGTCTTAATAACCAAGCTACTAAACTAATGTAAGTAACTGATTCTGAGTCGGTGTTAAACAAACAATCAACAAATTATTTCAAAAAAAAATTATCAAAATGTCACCGCATTTTACGCTTTACCTAACTCATTTGCTTGTTTGTTTGGCGCCGACTCAAAATTAGTTACTTACATTAGTTTAGAAGCTTAGTCATTAAGACTAAGAAGGTTTATTTAATTTTTTGCTTTTCAGTTCCGTTTTTTGTAAGTTTAATTCTTTGTTAAAAAGTTTTTTTCCCGTAATAATCAATTTTAGATTCTGCCATTACTTTTTTCAATCTATTTTCGAAATGTTTATATAATTTTTGGTTTATTTCCGTTGGGTTAGCCTTCATTATTTTATATAAATAACTTTTTTCCTGTATTGATTTGAGTATACCTTCAGTTATCCATGGGTTCCTCTTCATATCTCGTCTCCAACTTTCACAGTATTTGTACTGTGTTCTACAATGTTATTCATTTTCGAATGACTATTTAAGTGGCAACTTTAATATCATCTGATGAGAGAAAGCCAGCCAATTTTCTTACCTATATCAACGAATTGTTTGAATTTTGATTATATCGATTTTTTTTTCGGGCGTAACAATTTGTAGTACAATTGGTTTTTTTTTTTATGTTCTGGTTCCCACGGAAAGGGATATCCTGTAATGTTCAGAGAACATCGTGGGAACCAAGGGAAAGAAGGTAGGAGTTGGTGTTCTTCTTAAATTTCTGGAGGTTGTATGCCTCGGGGAACACCTCCCTAGGCAATGAGTTCCAAAGCCTCGCTGTTCGTTGGATGAACGAGTCTTTGGAAAGTGATGTTCTGCAGGTCTCCAAAGTGACCACGAAGGGGTGTGATGACTGAACTTGACGGGTTAGTCTCGAAGAGACTGCCAAAGCAGGAACGATTGTTGATATTTCAGAAGAGCATCGCCCATGAAAATATCTATAAAATAGAGACAAATCGCCAACTTTTCTACGGTGTTCCAGATAAGTGAGCGAGTTTGTAAGCGAGGCATCACCGACGAGACGAATTGCCCTTTTTTGGACAGAATCCAATAGCCTCAGGATATGTTTAGGTGCCGCGCTCCAAATATGGGAACAGTATTCCAGGACAGGTCGGATCTGTGACTTATAGATCATAAGCAGCTGAGTGGGGGTGAAATAGCTCTTGGCACGAAACAGAAAACCAAGTTTTTGGGATGCACTTTTGGCAATGGACCTCACGTGATTTTCCCAGGAAAGGTTATTGCTGATAGTAATACCAAGCATCGATATGGATGACTTCAGTGGTATGGTTACTCCTGACAAAGTTAGGTTAGGCACAGTGAGATCGGCTTTTCTAGAGAAAAGACATTCTTGTGTTTTGTTTGCATTGAATTCTACCAAGTTATTAGATCCCCACTCGAGAATTGTCCATATTTATATTATTAACATTTCTTCCTCGTTCATTTCTGGTTTCACGGGCTGATATAGGGGCCCTGGAAGAGAAAGCGGTATGGAGGGTACTATCATCGGCAAAGCTGTGTACTGGACATGAAGTTGCTTTCAATAGGTCGTTGATGTGAAGTAGAAATAGTGTTGGTGCGAGAATAGATCCTTGCGGAACACCAGCATTTATGAGTAGAGTGTCAGATGAAACTCCATCGACCACTACATGGAGAGACCTGTTTGAGAGAAAACTAGCAAGCAGAGAACACAGCTGAGGGGGCAAGCCATAAGACGGAAGCTTGGCGAGGAGTCCCTGGTGCCAAACTCGATCGAACGCCTTGGAGATATCTAATGCCACAGCTAAAGTTTCTCCATACTTTTCAATAGATAGCTGCCATTTATGTGAGACGTAAGCGGGCAGGTCACCAGTTGATCTCTGATGGCGGAAGCCATATTGCTTATCGTTGACAATTCCTGAGTCTTCCAGATATTTCATGAGCTCGATGTTGATGGCTTTTTCCATGACCTTTGAGATAATAGATAGCAGTGCGATAGGTCTCTAGTTGCTAGGTAGGGCCTTTTTGCCTTTTTTAGGGACTGGCTGTACTCTTGCAATTTTCCAATTGGACGGAAATACCCCCAAATTGTAAGAGTGGTTGAACAACTTGCAAAGAACAGGTGTTAGTTCGGGGGCACATTTCTTGAGAACAATCGGCGGGATTCCGTCAGATCCACAGGCTTTGTTGGTGTTGAGACCCAGCAAAATCATTCTGATAGTACGTTGGCGAAAGGTGATCTCGGGCATGTGACTGTCAATAGGTGTAATGTTCAGGGGTTGTTTTCCCGATGTATCCAGAGTGGAATTTCCAGCAAATAGGTGCGCAAAGATATTGGCTCTTTCCTGGGCAGTCGTTGCTAGTGTTCCATCTTCTTTGGTTAGAGGAGGAAATGAGCTGGAAGTGAAGTTTCTTCCCACAGCTTTGGCGAAAGACCAAAATGAACGGGATCCGTTAGGACATTCAGCAAGTTTTGATCTTATTTTGGCATTGTGGGCATCTTTTGAGCATTCTATTGTCTCTTTGCATATGCCTCTAGCCTCGACATTGCTGCCTGGTCTCAGGGCCCGGATTTTTTAGCCATCGATGGTATGCTGCCTGTTTGGAAGCCACAGCTCTAGAGCAGTTTCTGTTAAACCAGGTCTTATCGGATGATGTTCTTCTTTCGGTATTCGGTATGTAGGTTTGCATCCCCAACATGATGATTTCAGAAATTGTCTCAGCACATCGTGTTGGATCTACTGAAGAGAAACAAACTCTCTTCCATGGAAACATACGAAGACCTTCCCAGTCGGCCGAATTGTAATGCCACATGAGACGGGGTTGTATTGTGCAGCTCGATGGTAAATGGAAAGAGCATGTTGTGGAGATGAGGGTGTGATCAGAGTTTCCGAGTGGGGCACAAACTTCTATTCTATACGGGTCAGGATTGGTGGTGAGGAAAAGATCTAGTGTATTGGCAGACTGGTTGTTGACATCAGGGATGCGGGTTGGTAGCTCGACCAGTTGTTCTAGACCATGAGTGATGGCGAAGGCCTCGGCTTGACGACCCGCATCATCTGTTTTGTTAGAGAATTTGAGCCAGGCAGCGTTATGTACATTAAAGTCTCCCATGATTATGGTTTCAGCTGTTGGATGGTTCTCCTGAATGTAGTCCAGTTTGAGTGATAAAAACTCAAAGAGGTCGTTATATGAAGGTTCATTAGGTGATAGGTAAAGGCAGCAGAGGAACTTAGTCAGTTTGGTATCAGATAGCTTTAACCACATCACATCAAAGTCTTTCGGCTCCAAACTCTCTTCACGCTGGCATGAAAGGTTAGCCCTAGCGTAAAGGCAGACTCCACCTTTGAACCTGATTCGAGAATGGAGTTCGTAACCAGGACAAAGCATATGAACCTTGTTGGTGAACGAGTTTACTTGTGTTTCTGTTAGAGCCAGAATATCCGGTTTTTTCGTCTGTAGGTGATGGTGGACGTCATTGATGTTCTTGTTGAGTCCGCGGATGTTGCAAAAATTAATCTTTGATGTTGAGTCCCCTCGAGTACCTCTCGCCCGGAAATCCGAATGGAGAGGTATTTTGCTTCCGGAGTGTTATCAAATGATCAGTGATATCGGTTTAATAGATGAATTGCATATATTCAAAGTTATTTTATAAACCTTTTACGAAGCAGTGATCAATACAAGTGCCGGAGGAGGCCATTGTTAGCGAGCTAATTTGTGATATGAATCCATGAGCATTTAGTTCATTCAAATAGTTAGTTGTTGTGGCCCTGTTTTTCATTATATTGATATTTTCACCTTCGCTACTCCATGTAATCAACATTTTTGATGGAGTTCCAGTGTAATATGAGAAACCAAATGTTTCAAATGCATTATACGAATGGAATATAATGAAATTTTTTAAAACTCAAGAGGAAAGTCTAGAAATCCTTGATGAAAAAATATTATCAATTAATTGGATATAGCTGTTTTCAATGATGGTGCCTAACTCACTATCAAATTTTTACTAACAATTTCTGATTTTCCAGGATGTAGAATGAAGTAACTTGGAGATAGTTATTTTCAAGATTCAACTTACCTTCAACTTGAAGGTGCTTGTAAATTTCACGTTTCTTACTAGCTGTGAATTTTTTTCAATAATTGAAAGATTTAGATAGAATATAATTCGAATGTTGCCTCTTATCGAATCAGGAAATATTAATTTTCCATTATCCATTTGGAATGAGGAACAAAATAGCCGAAAATCAGTTCAAACCATTTTTATCCCCAAGAAAGTATTTTTTCGAGAAAACATTGTTGTTCATTTTCAATTATAGAAAATTAGATATTTCGTAGTATTCATCCCACATCAAACTAATTCCAGGTGTCAAAAAAAGAAGAAGCTTGAAAATGTAACTGCTTTATTTTCGATAGGTATATCATAACATCTTTCGCGTATATTTCTACCTATCGTATTGATGCATTTCCAGCTATCCCATCAAATATCTGTCCAACCGTATCCACGATTAAGTCCCAAATTTGTGATAATATTTCAACTACTCCTTTTATTGGAATGACAGTTTCAATAGTCTGCGAGAAAATTTGTATAAGTGGATCCAGTGCCTCTAGTAAAGGACCGAATACTCTCTCAATCAGTCCCGGGGCCTCGGTTGGCTCTGATGCGGCATGGGTAACGGTAGCCTACAAAAATAAGAGACTAGATAATTTTTTGAAGGCTTTCTTTAAGAGGAAAAGGACCCCGCAATGTTAGGCGAGAGTAACCCATGAGGGAAATTTCTATATGCTCTAAAACAATTATCTTTATGTTAAACCTATTGACCTCTAACGACCATAAAATACATAAACTATTATGAATTTCGATAGGAATCGAATTTAGAGCCTGACAATTGAGAAAAGACTGTCTGTATGTGACTCTGAACCGTTGAGTTCGTTTAATATACCACAAGGATTTTCGTTTATATGATAGAAAATTGTCGACTTTTGAACGATTTAGTGACCCCTTCGTAAAGAATTATTAGAATTAAAATTATTACAGTTTTGTAAGTGCATTCAATGTTCTGTCGCAAACTATACTGAGCATATAAAAAATTCACGCAATTTGATGCCAATTTATACCCAGAAATGAGCGAGATCTTTCCATTCGGTATTTTGTTAATACAACCTCCAGACAAATTCGATACTTTTGAGTTACGAAATATATTATGCCCTTTGGTTATTTTATCATCAGATGGAAGTGAAAATTTAAATCAAAAATATTTTGCATGATCAATTATGCAGCCAAAGCAACCTTTCTACCATAATGATATCGGAAAATATATTCAAATTATAGAGCAATAATGAGAGTGTAAACACAATTAAACTTGAGAAAAAGCACTATACAAAATTTTACTTTTTTGATTTGTTCTCAAAAGAGCATCCGCAGACTGTTGCGGGTGCACTTTTTTCCAGAGTATGACTTTTGAATGAATTTTTCAAATTCCATCGAAATCTCATGTGTTTATATATATATATATATATATATATATATATATATATATATATATATATATATATATATATATATATATAAACAGTGGGGAATAACGGGGATCTTCAGTCAGCACAAGTGTTGATCTATGAAAAACTCTATAATACGTTGGACCGAGCTTTCGTTTCAATTTTGAAACTGCTTCAGGGTCCTAAAATATGCAAATTACATTATTGAGAAAAAAAAATACTTAAAATGAAGGAAGTACTTACAGTAATCTGAGTGGTTGATTAATGAACATTAACTTAAAAAAAACGTAAAGTATGTAAATATTTGTCGGAATGCTTATATCTTTGACGTTTCGAGTGACATTGAAGGATTTGAAATGACAACCTATGATTAATCGTCAAAAAAATATAAAATATGTAGTGGGTGTGTTAATTTTTTTATTATATTCTTTGAGAATCATCAGTTTTAATCCATTCGTAAAAGATAACAGTAGATTTTGCTAGGATTTTCGATATCTGTTTTTTTGTTCACATTTTGATTGGATTAATTAATTTCAATCATTTCAAGAAATAATCTTTTGGAGAAATTTTTTTCTGAATGTAAAACTGGTGCTTCCTCAATGATATTTTATGGCCTGTTTCAATAGCATGTTGAGCTAATGCACATGATTTCTTGTTGAGTCTTATATCACTTCTGTGAGAGATAATACGATTATTTAAAGTTCTTGAACTTGTACCAATATAGTTCAAATCACAGTTGTTACATGGTATGCTGTAAACAACATTCGATTTCTTCAAATCTGGTGTGGAATCTTTCAACCTGTATTTTAATTTCCAATAGTCTCAATATTTTTTTGTGAAATTTTCATGTTACTTTCATTCTTGAATAATTCAATTATATTTGA
Organism: Gonioctena quinquepunctata; assembly: GCA_018342105.1. Taxonomy (NCBI): domain Eukaryota; kingdom Metazoa; phylum Arthropoda; class Insecta; order Coleoptera; family Chrysomelidae; genus Gonioctena; species Gonioctena quinquepunctata. The sequence goes on along the minus strand of JAFIRS010003248.1, from coordinate 111,744 downwards.
TGATAAAATTCCTATATTAGGAATTGAAAAATAAATTTCCTTTCATTGTTATTTTCTGAATTTTGATTATTTGTGTCATCATTATTAATTTGTCTATCAGAGTTGGTATTGAAAAGAATTCTGTTAAGAAGTTTTTTGGGGTAAGAATTATCTAGTAAAATATTTCTGAGAATTTTAAAATTTTTGTTTTTTAATGAAGGATGAACCAAGATCTCGATTCTTTGAAAAACAAAAATTTTAAAATTCTCAGAAATATTTTACTAGATAATTCTTACCCCAAAAAACTTCCTAACAGAATTCTTTTCAATACCAACTCTGACAGACAAATTAATAATGATGAAAATAATCAAAATTCAGAGAAATACAATGAAGATAATTATTTCAATTCTAATATAGGAATCTATCATCAAATATATTAAATATTCAAGAATGGAAGAACATAAAATTTCACAAAAAATATCAAGACTATTGGAATTTAAATACGAGGTTAAAGATCCCACACCAGATTTGAAGAAATCAAATGTTGTCTACAGCATACCATGTAACAACTGTGATTTGAACTATATTCAGAACTTTGAATAATCGTATTATCTCACGAGAAGTGATATAAGACTCAAAAATCATGTGCATTAGCTCAACATGCTATTGAAACAACCATAAAATATCATTCGAGAAACAAGTATTACATTCGAAAAAATGTCTCTATAAGATTATTTCTGGAAATGATTGAAATTAATAAATCAATCAAAATATGAACAAAAAACAGATATCGAAATCTTAGCAAAATCTACAGTATCTATTACAAATGGTTAAAACTGATGATTCTCAAAATATAATAAGAAAATTAACACACCCTACATATTTATATTTTTGACGATTAATCAGTTGTCATTTCAAATCCTTCAATGTCCTCGAATTCAAAGATATAAGCATTCCGACAATTTACATACTTTACGTTTTAGAGATTAATGTTCATTAATCAACCACTCAGATACTTAAGTACTTCCTTCATTTAGTATTTTTGCAATATGTAATTTACATATTTCAGGACCTGGAGAAGTTTCAAAATTGAAACAACTCAGTCAACTATTAAAGTTTTCATAGTACAACACTTGTGCTGACTGAAGATCCCCGTTATTCCCCACTGTTCATACCAATTTTCAGTCGTTATTTCTAAATTTATATATATATATATATATATATATATATATATATATATATATATATATATATATATATATATACCTTTTTTTTCAGAAAATAGCAGATGCCACGCATTGTTGTTTTTCATAACTCCATATTCCATCAATTTCAGCATATCAGAACTATAATCTGATCGAATTTGTCTAGCAGTACAAAATGATCCTATCAGCAATGGCGTTCATTATTTCTTAGAGATATAATGTACGTCACTGCTGATTTGGCTCGAAATTGTTCAAGTATATCATGAAAAAACTATCTAGTCTCTTATTTGTGCAAACCGTCACCCTTCTAAATTGCCAGAAACCACCAAGAAATTAGGTTTATTTTCACCCTATATCATTCAATTCGTATACCCAAAGTTTGGATCTGAACGAGAAAATGTGTTCTCCGGGATCTCTGGGCCAATTTGAAGATATGGGAATGTCTTTTATATGAGAAATATAGCGAGCGTTATTGATAGCTTGTAGGACTTGGAAATTATATATCATATAAAAAAAATATTATGAAAATTAAATTCCCCCTCGAATTTGTACATTAATCAAAACTCTGAATTAGCAACTCCAAAAACACTTTGTCCATGAGTAAAGTGTTGTTGAAAATATTCAAAACCCGTCCAGAAGGTACTTCATAAACTATGAATGTCGAAATATATCACTAAAATTAAAAAAATTCGTTGTTGAAGAAATGAAACTGTAGAAAATCTCGATCTTTCACTCTTTAGAAAATCACAGATCTTGACCCTATTAGTCGATGTATCGATAGAAGTACATTTATTTGTTTTACAGCCATCTCTATACGATTCACCATTTGACCACATAAACAGTATATATTGAGGGTTTTTTTTATGAAATTAACATATGCTATATTATTAGAATATTAATACATATTTTTTATCATTTTCAAAGTTCAATTTGAGAATTGTCTCGTGATCCATCTGGATATTTCCGGTACAAAATAATCTATCATAAAATTTTCCACCAACTTGAAGAAATAAATTATGAATCACTTGACCTCTTGGAGTGTGCTATGAGACACATTGCTCAATATTTTCTAGAAACACTTGTATTCAAAAGATTTCTCGAAATATTGCGGTAATGTTGAAAACAAAAACTCACCCAGAGAAATGCCAGGGCACAAACAGAGAAAACTGTAGCCTTCATGTTGAGAGGAGTGTGTTGTAGAACAGAAGCAACTCTATTATTTTGAATGGAATACGGTCTTTTATACTGGTTTTTCCACGTGAGCTCCATGCCATTTAATTAGGAGAAAATGATAAGAATTGATTCTAATTTTTTAATTTTCCGAAGGAGTGACTCATTAGCTGCCAATTAGGAATAGAATAGGCCTGTGTTAATCTCACCGGAAAGTTAAAATTTGAGGGGTCATATGACAACTGAAAAGACCGTAATTGATTTCAATTGGAAATTTATGGAAAATATGGAATCGGACCAATTATCAAATTAACTTCTCCATTGCATTATTCAAAATTTGTAGAGCACTTCCTAGACCATAATTGTCTTTCTTCAACAGGTTTCTAAAAAACTAACTAGTCACAAAAATACGGGAAAATAATGATAATAATAACGTTGAGTTTTCACAGAGACATAAATAATTACAAATGCATGTTTCAATCAGAAAAATAAACAAGGGTTTACCCACAAAACACAGGGTTGTACGAGGGCATTTTCTTGTGGGTTCTTAATGAGCTTAATAAATTTAAGGGAAGATGTAACAATATATCTAATAAACTCTACTAACTAAAAGAAAGCGAATGAGCACGAGTTCACCCACAAAACATATGGGGTATTTTCTTGTGTGTTTTTATAATTAGCTGAACATATGGGAGTTGTATATCTAAAATTATGTAAGGAAGTGTGAACATATTTATAGAAAGGAGTATATATGAATTAGATTAGAATTTTAAAATAAGCTTGGTAGCAATGAACAGGTTCGAACATTAAAGTGTGAGGTTATAAATTAATGGAAATGAGACTTTTCTCATTTCTTATCCAAGAGAGCATTTATTGTGGATCGAGGGGTGGAAAGTGTAAACAGTTTAATCCTTTTTCTCAACGAGGCTATTGAGTTTGCTGTTTTAATAAGTAATTTTATGCTGAAGAAAAAAAGTTGTTTTGGATCTAGAATTTTTGTTTCACTGTATACTGTATACTTGAATATGTATTTTCTTTCCTGTACAAAATTTTCAGGAAATGTTTCTGTTTGGTTTCCAGAGTCTTTAGGTGTGATTTAGCAACTCTACCCCATCCAAAAATTGCATCTTGGATTTTTGATTCCCCGGGAGCAGAATATACAGTGCAGTACACAGGAAAAGCTCGGATAGGTCGATTTTTAATTTCAGTTTTCAACTTTTTTTTATATTTTAATCGATATTTTTTTTTAATTGCAAGTTTATATTTTTATATCAAAAATCAAAGGCCCTAATTTTTTTGAGTTCAACTGTACTTTTTGTTTACGACTTTATTTCAGCATATTTTGTATTATCCCTGTTATGAATGTTGTTGAATTAACGTTAGCTTTAGTATTTCTACTGCGAAAATTTTTCATTTCAAATAATGGTGGACGATCGGGGTTGATGTCGTCGAGTAAAACTGCATTTTTATTAAGAATCGTTGCTCCGATCGACTCTCCACACGAGTACTTTTATTCAGAAAATTGTCCATGTAACCTTATTTTGTTGGAAACTATTGAAAAATTATCTGCCATTTCAAAGTTTTGGGGTGTGGACCATCGGGGGTAGTCCGTTCCTGACTTTGTAGCAGAACAAGTGACTCCTGCATGAAAGCTCATCGAAGGAATTCATTTTTTTAGTCAATCACCAAAATTTAGATAATTTTGAATATTCACTTTGAAAGTTATCAAAGAACAACATTTTTCATTTTGTAACTTTGAGGGCCCGTAACTTGGTAACGAAGTCTTTTAGGAACAAAAGTTATATGAAGTACTGGTGATATTTTGACCCCATCTATACGTTCTCGAGAGGAAAAGAGGAAGTCCAGGGACACCCTGTATACTGAAAAAGTCATTTTTCATGGAGAGAATTTGACGAGTAGTAAAATTTTTTGTACTTGTAAATGAAAAAAAAATATTTCGGAATAATTGTGTTCCAATGAGATACATCTGAAAAAGTAATCATAAAATACTTAAGAATTTTTTTATCAGATTGTAATTCTTTTCATAAGGAAGTGAGAAATTTCAAAAAGTATAATTTAATGTATCACTATTTTTAACTAATATGCAAAAGTCCGAAAATGTTTTTTGACTAATTAGTTATATTTTATATTCATGAAACGACCATTTGTACGCAGTAGCTTATCAAGTTGAACTACTTATTGTATATATTACCCGATTTATTGATAACTCCTAGTTCAACGCGTGCTTCGAGAGTTTTTTATTTCAGTTACAGTATCAAAGAAAGATGTGTATTGTTTCGAGGATGTAAGTAAATAGTTTGTTCATTTAAAGATTCAATAATTAACATTTATCAACGAAAATTTTGAAAATAATGCAATGTGACGTTTAGGATTTGTTCCTATCAATCGATTACACCTGTCGAATTTTACTCGAAAAAAATTTAAAAATTTCATGATATCTGAAAATACCAGTTGAGATGTAGAACCCCATCTGCAAGATATTTTTTTCTGTTCCAATGGGATATTTAAAAAAATATGCTAAAAACTATGGCATACTTGATGTGAAGTGGCTCTAGTTCTGAATTTTCGAATCTTCGATCTTCGAAATCTTTCTGAAAACGAATACATCGAAATATCTCTTCAAAAAATTGAAGACTTCGCCACTCTGAACGATCTAAGAACACACAACAGACACGTTCTTGTCATTCTTCCTCAACAAGAAGCTTTCCATACAATGCCGCCAAATTATATAATTGTGAATTCAGGTTGTAAACATTGAGTAATTCCAAAAAAAGGCTGAAAGAGTTAATAAAAGCCACCCCATTTTTTCAACGTTGCTGACATATCCGGGGATGGTATGATAATACTAATAAGGATAATCTTCAGAAGTTTTCCATATGAAATCAATATTTAAATAAAATGTATAAATATATTTTCTATTTCTCTTATATAAAACTCCTTTTCTCCTTTGTGCATGTAATTAATGAATATCTCTATATTTAGTTTTCTTTTTATGGTCAAGTTGAAAAACAGCTATGGCTGACACTTCGCCTTCTCATCAATTTGTCTTTTCTCTTTCGTATTCATAGTGCTCTGTTTTTCTGTGTAAAGACATTGCTCTGATAAATGAAGCCGCTTTATTATTATTATCAAAATTATTATTATTATTCTGAACCATTCCAGTCAGGTCCTTCCTTCCGAAGTTCCGACTCATTCGGAAGGGCGTGCTGGTTACATAAACCAATGATCACTCCCCACATCCGTGAGGTGAGATATCATTGGGTCCGATAATCATGGGTCCTGAGCAGACGTAACGATCTTCAGGTTTGAGAGTCGTTGGGATCATTCCACCAAGGGCCCCTATAATCAGAACCACTATCTTTACAGAATGGTCTGGATAGAGTCTGCGGTGTTCCAAGAGTAAATCTGGATATTTCGTCCGTTTCTCCTCCTGCACGAATAAAAAGGATTTGTTGGATCAACCAAATTTATTTGGTCACTCTTATTGGCTTAACTCGACTAATAACATTCAACCCAAAACACAGGTGTATTCGATTGATGGAATTACTATATTGCGATGACAAAATGGATTTCTCAATGCAATGATATCATTTATTTGATTTGAATATATGTTCATCTATTGAAACAATCTCCAACTCATATTGAGGGACCATTTATTTCAACAAAAATATAATATTCATTTGAATCAAACAAAGGGAATAGATTAAAAAATATTATATTGTTTGAAAATATGCGTTAGATGGCGCAGCTTTCGCACAACTGATCCTGATTCAGAAAATGTACTAAATAGAAAAGCAACTATCATCGTTGGACGTCTGGACTTGAAGGTCTGATGTAGGATCTCATGCTGAATTGTCATAATTGTCAATTCGGTGGAAATATTTAAAGTGAAGAGATCAGCTTATTATGTTGAATTGACGTTTTATTGAATTAATCAATTCGACATAAATAGATTACTCTCGTTTTGGACGTCCATCGACTCAATGGATTAAAAGGTTTTCACGACGTTTAGAATGCTTGTATCTGCAATTTTTTCAGGTGGATACTGACAAGTTTAGGTGCTACTTACCAATTTCTGTCAGGTGCAATGGTGCGTGTAATTACGTCATGTGCAGTGGTGCGTGTAATTTCGCGCGGTGTGGCAGTGCGTGAAGTTTCGCGCGGTGTGGCAGTGCGAGAAGTTTCGCGCCTCTGCAGTCCGCCAGGAAGAGCAATTAGTGGTTTCCATAAGTTTATGGTCTCAACGCTTGGTTGACTGAATGCGTTATTGGCTTCGATGTAGGCGGCCTCTTTGACCTTTCGTTTGAATCAATACTCCTCTCTATGTAGAACACATGCGTCGTCCCATAGAATTCGATAGTGCTCAGTCCCTGTGTGGTCAGCAATTCCCGATTTTGACGTTTCTCCACGTTGAGTGCATTTATTGTGCTCATCCAATCTCACCGATAACGGCCTCTTTGTCTTTCCAGGTATGGTCTTGGAGAGGAAACTCTGTAAAGTACTGCCGGATTGGAAGCAGCTCTTGATGTTGAACTTGTTTCCGATCCTTCTGATCTTCTCGGAGAACCTCTGATGTACGGAAGGTACTGTGCTTTGCTGTTGCTCTTCAGATGCCTTTGTTCTCTGAAGTTGTTTCAATACTTCTCCTGGGAGTTTCTTGAGGTATCCATTTCGGTGAAGATACTCTCTGATGTGGTTTAATTCGGCATCTCGTGACTCCTCGTCGTTGCATCGCTCTTTCTACCAATGTTCTCACGATCCCTCTCTTCGTCGAACTCGAATGGTTGGAGCTGTAGCTGAGATACTGCCCCTATGTGTCTTTTTTCTGTAGACAGAGGTGAGGATTTCATTGCCTATTCTCTCAATGTTCACATCGAGGAAGGGTAAGGCACTGTTGGTTTCCATTTCCATCGTGAATTTGATCGAATCCCTGATTCTGTTAATTCTTGAGAAGAAATCCTGGAGATGTTTATTTCCGTGATTCCATATAATGAAAGTATCATCCACGTACCACGACCAGAGTTTTGGTTTGTATTCTGCCTCCCGTATAGCCAATTCCTCGAACCACTCCATGTATATATTGGCGATGATTGGAGAAAGGGAAGATCCCATCGGGAGTCCGTCGACTTGAGAGAAGAATCGGTCCTTTTCCTGGAAATATAAGTTCTGTGAGCAGCACTGCAGTAATTCTAATATTGCTTGTTAGATAGGAAGGTCAGTCCTCTCATTGAGCTGATTATCCTCTTCGAGTTTCCTTTTGATGATACTTAGGGATTCCTCTTTAGGGACATTTGTGTGAAGGCTCTCCACGTCGAAGCTGATGAAACGATCTTCTGGTCCAAGTTCAACATCTGTGATGGTGTCACGAGTGCTTGGATTTTCGACGTATGAACTGCTTTCTCCTTGTAAGGGTTGTAGTATCGGTAGGAGGTATTTCATCGATAACTTGTCGCGCAGATTTTCAGTTCGAATACAAAAGCGACAAGCTTTTGGATCTATAACTCACGGAATCACCTACGTCACACATCCAAAACAATTATTTTTACTCTTTAGTGCATTGGAATAAAAAACGTTTTTTATTAATCATTTCATTTTGTGCTTTTTAGTACTCAAGTACTCCTTAATCTATCTAGTCCTTCTGAGGAGACCACCTGAAGATTCACTTATCCGCCATCTTGGAGCTGCCATCTTCAATTTTTGAATTTTAACTGAAAATCAATCATCTTCGACTGAATTCATAATCCCGACATAACAATTTTGAATCGAATCGAGCCATAATTACAAAACTCGTCCGCCATCTTGAATTTGTGAATTAAAAAAAAATCATAATCTCCAACCCCGAAAACACCCACATACCATTTTTGAATAGAATCGGACTATAAACACAGATATCATGGGCCATGTTGGAACCGCCATTTTGATTATGAATTTTGAAGAAAAATTCATTATTTTCGGAAAACCCCCTCATACCAATTTAGAATCGAATCGGACCATAAACCTAAATCTTGACCGCCATCTGAAGCTCCATTTTGTTTTTTTCCATAACAAAAATTCTATTTCATAAATTTTGAGAGAAAATTCATGATATAAGACTCCGAAAACCCCCACATAAATTTTTTCAATGGAATCGGACCATAAGCACAAAACTCCTCCGCCATTTTGACAAAACATTCAGAATTTCCGACCCTGAAAACCCCTACATCCCATTTTTCAATCGAATCGTACCATAATCACAAAACTTGTCCGCCATCTTAATTTTTTAATTTACAATCACAAAAATTCACAATCTTTGTCCCAGAAAACTCCCACATACCATTTTTGAATCGAACCATACCATAATCACAAAACTCGTCCGCCATATTGGAGCCATTCTGTTTTTTCTCTAACAAATTTTATTATTTCATATTGCATTGTCACCGGAATCATGAACACCTGCCAAATTTCAGCTCATTCGGATGTCGGCAAGTGCTCCAAAAATTGATTACAAATTTTGAACCGGAAAGAATGACATACGACCGAAGCAAGTTAAATAAAAGCTTGTAATAATAAATACATTGGAGAGACAAAGAGACCGTCATCGGTAAGATTGAATGAGCACAAGAAATGGACTCAACGTGGAGAAACGTCAAAATCGGGAATCGTTGACCACGCCTGGACTGAGCACCATCGAGTTCTATATAGATAGAGAGGAGCATTGGTTCAAACGAAAGTTCAAAGAGGCCGCCTACATCGAAGCCAATAACGCCTTTAGTCAACCAAGCGTTGAGATCAAGAACGTATGGAAACCCCTGATTGCTTTTTCTGGCGGGCTGCAGAAGCGCGAAACTTCACGCACCACCACACCGCGCGAAATTACACGCACCACTGCACATGGCGGGATTACACGCATCATTGCACCGGCAGTCATATAAATGGGTAAGTAGCACCTAAACTGGTCAGTATTCACCTGAAGACGATTGCAGATACAAGTATTCGAAACGTCGTGAAAACCTTTCAAATCCATTAAGACGATGGACGTCCGAAACGAGAGTAATCAAGTTACCACATCGTCTACAACCTTCAAATAAATAAAAGGGTGATAAAAAAAAATCCGCTCATTTCAGTTTTTTATATTCAAACCAGGACTCTATCTTGTTTTTTTTTTCGAACTCTTAGTCATTTATTCATAAATAATAATCCGCCGACATTTGGGTAAATACTACTGATTATCAAATCACGTCATTTCCATTAATAATTCAAGTATCTTTTTTAATGAGGTTGTTAACTTCAGCATGAGTTGCCCTGAATATGGAATGGCTTATTATTTTAATGATGAGATTTGAAAAAATACTGTTTTAGAATAACAATAAAATGGAAAACTATATTTTCAGTGGATTTGAAGGAAATGGTAAGTTATAGGAAGCGATTTATAAACAAATCATGTTTTTTTTTGGATGAGTTTTTCTTCTTTTTATCAATATGATCCTCAGTTATCCCAATCAGCATATCGCTTACAATCTTCAATATGTGACATCCCTTTCTTCAATTGTGATGAATCTAGGGCGGTAAAGAAAAATACATGAAGGTCGAAGATGCCTATGACTCAAGGTACTTATTTTTCTCAACAACAAAAACGAATTTGCAGAGCTTATTAAAAATTTCTTAAGTGGAAGGATATACCCGAACATATTTCATTGAAATATTTTTTTGGATTATTTAAATAGAATCATCAATGAGTAGTTCGATAGATGCATATATATTTTCGCGATTTGGCTACAGGATAGAATTGTCATCTGTTCCAGGATGATTCGTTTTTGTTGCTGGTTAATGTCAATGAAAACCGATGTCTGTTCATTGGAAAGTAAGATAGGGATGGTGGTTCTATCACCAAGAAGAGCTCAAATCGCACTCTCCAATACGAAATCGCCTCCTCCTCTATTGCTAAATATTCATATTCAATGTTCTAAATACTTTCTACACTGATGATATTGAATCAGACGAATGCGACAAGTTGCTCTAATAGTTAGAGACCTGTAATAACAAATAATTAATGCAAAACATTTTAAAGACAAGTTTTCATTCGAATGCACTGAATAGGAAAAAATAATTGCTTTGGATGTGTGACGTAGGTTATTCCGTGAGTTATAGATTCAAAAGCTTGTCAAATAATTTCTTCAGGTGAATACTGACAAGTTTAGGTGCTACTTACCAATTTCTGTCGGTGCAATGGTGCGTGTAATTACGTCATGTGCAGTGGTGCGTGTAATTTCGCGCGGTGTGGCAGTGCGTGAAGTTTCGCGCGGTGTGGCAGTGCGTGAAGTTTCGCGCCTCTGCAGTCCGCCAGGAAGAGCAATTAGTGGTTTCCATAAGTTTAAGGTCCCAACGCTTGGTTGACTGAAGGCGTTATTGGCTTCGATGTAGGCGGCCTCTTTGACCTTTCGTTTGAATCAATACTCCTCTGTATGTAGAACACATGCGTCGTCCCATAGAATTCGATGGTGCTCAGTCCCTGCGTGGTCAGCAATTCCCGATTTTGACGTTTCTCCACGTAGAGTGCATTTATTGTGCTCATCCAATCTTACCGATAACGACCTCTTCGTCTTTCCAGGTTTGGTCTTGGAGAGGAAACTCTGTAAAGTACTGCCGGATTGGAAGCAGCTCTTGATGTTGAACTTGTTTCCGATCCTTCTGATCTTCTCGGAGACACCTCTGATGTACGGAAGGTACGTGCTTTGCTGTTGCTCTTCAGATGCCTTTGTTCTCTGAGTTGTTTCAATACTTCTCCTGGGAGTTTCTTGAGGTATCCATTTCGGTGAAGATACTCTCTGATGTGGTTTAATTCGGCATCTCGTGACTCCTCGTCGTTGCATCGCTCTTTCTACCAATGTTCTCACGATCCCTCTCTTCGTCGAACTCGAATGGTTGGAGCTGTAGCTGAGATACTGCCCCTATGTGTCTTTTTTCTGTAGACAGAGGTGAGGATTTCATTGCCTATTCTCTCAATGTTCACATCGAGGAAGGGTAAGGCACTGTTGGTTTCCATTTCCATCGTGAATTTGATCGAATCCCTGATTCTGTTAATTCTTGAGAAGAAATCCTGGAGATGTTTATTTCCGTGATTCCATATAATGAAAGTATCATCCACGTACCACGACCAGAGTTTTGGTTTGTATTCTGCCTCCCGTATAGCCAATTCCTCGAACCACTCCATGTATATATTGGCGATGATTGGAGAAAGGGAAGATCCCATCGGGAGTCCGTCGACTTGAGAGAAGAATCGGTCCTTTTCCTGGAAATATAAGTTCTGTGAGCAGCACTGCAGTAATTCTAATATTGCTTGTTAGATAGGAAGGTCAGTCCTCTCATTGAGCTGATTATCCTCTTCGAGTTTCCTTTTGATGATACTTAGGGATTCCTCTTTAGGGACATTTGTGTGAAGGCTCTCCACGTCGAAGCTGATGAAACGATCTTCTGGTCCAAGTTCAACATCTGTGATGGTGTCTACGAAGTGCTTGGGATTTTCGACGTATGAACTGCTTTCTCCTTGTAAGGGTTGTAGTATCGGTAGGAGGTATTTCATCGATAACTTGTCGCGCAGATTTTTCAGTTCGAATACAAAAGCGACAAGCTTTTGGATCTATAACTCACGGAATCACCTACGTCACACATCCAAAACAATTATTTTTACTCTTTAGTGCATTGGAATAAAAAACGTTTTTTATTAATCATTTCATTTTGTGCTTTTTAGTACTCAAGTACTCCTTAATCTATCTAGTCCTTCTGAGGAGACCACCTGAAGATTCACTTATCCGCCATCTTGGAGCTGCCATCTTCAATTTTTGAATTTTAACTGAAAATCAATCATCTTCGACTGAATTCATAATCCCGACATAACAATTTTGAATCGAATCGAGCCATAATTACAAAACTCGTCCGCCATCTTGAATTTGTGAATTAAAAAAAAATCATAATCTCCAACCCCGAAAACACCCACATACCATTTTTGAATAGAATCGGACTATAAACACAGATATCATGGGCCATGTTGGAACCGCCATTTTGATTATGAATTTTGAAGAAAAATTCATTATTTTCGGAAAACCCCCTCATACCAATTTAGAATCGAATCGGACCATAAACCTAATCTTGACCGCCATCTGAAGCTCCATTTTGTTTTTTCCATAACAAAAATTCTATTTCATAAATTTTGAAGAAAATTCATGATATAAGACTCCGAAAACCCCCACATAAATTTTTTCAATGGAATCGGACCATAAGCACAAAACTCCTCCGCCATTTTGACAAAACATTCAGAATTTCCGACCCTGAAAACCCCTACATCCCATTTTTCAATCGAACGTACCATAATACAAAACTTGTCCGCCATCTTAATTTTTTAATTTTACAATCACAAAAATTCACAATCTTTGTCCCAGAAAACTCCCACATACCATTTTTGAATCGAACCATACCATAATCACAAAACTCGTCCGCCATATTGGAGCCATTCTGTTTTTTCTCTAACAAATTTTATTATTTCATATTGCATTGTCACCGGAATCATGAACACCTGCCAAATTTCAGCTCATTCGGATGTCGGCAAGTGCTCCAAAAATTGATTACAAATTTTGAACCGGAAAGAATGACATACGACCGAAGCAAGTTAAATAAAAGCTTGTAATAATAAATACATTGGAGAGACAAAGAGACCGTCATCGGTAAGATTGAATGAGCACAAGAAATGGACTCAACGTGGAGAAACGTCAAAATCGGGAATCGTTGACCACGCCTGGACTGAGCACCATCGAGTTCTATATAGATAGAGAGGAGCATTGGTTCAAACGAAAGTTCAAAGAGGCCGCCTACATCGAAGCCAATAACGCCTTTAGTCAACCAAGCGTTGAGATCAAGAACGTATGGAAACCCCTGATTGCTTTTTCTGGCGGGCTGCAGAGGCGCGAAACTTCACGCACCACCACACCGCGCGAAATTACACGCACCACTGCACATGGCGGGATTACACGCATCATTGCACCGGCAGTCATATAAATGGGTAAGTAGCACCTAAACTGGTCAGTATTCACCTGAAGACGATTGCAGATACAAGCATTCGAAACGTCATGAAAACCTTTCAAATCCATTAAGACGATGGACGTCCGAAATGAGAGTAATCAAGTTACCACATCGTCTACAACCTTCAAATAAATAAAAGCGTGATAAAAAAAAATCCGCTCATTTCAGTTTTTTATATTCAACAGGACTCTATCTTGTTTTTTTCGAACTCTTAGTCATTTATTCATAATAATAATCCGCCGACATTTGGGAAATACTACTGATTATCAAATCACGTCATTTTCATTAATAATTCAAGTATCTTTTTTAATGAGGTTGTTAACTTCAGCATGAGTTGCCCTGAATATGGAATGGCTTATTATTTTAATGATGAGATTTGAAAAAATACTGTTTTAGAATAACAATAAAATGGAAAACTATATTTTCAGAGGATTTGAAGGAAATGGTAAGTTATAGGAAGCGATTTATAAACAAATCATGTTTTTTTTTGGATGAGTTTTTCTTCTTTTTATCAATATGATCCTCAGTTATCCCAATCAGCATATCGCTTACAATCTTCAATATGTGACATCCCTTTCTTCAATTGTGATGAATCTAGGGCGGTAAAGAAAAATACATGAAGGTCGAAGATGCCTATGACTCAAGGTACTTATTTTTCTCAACAACAAAAACGAATTTGCAGTGGAAGTGGAAGGATATACCCGAACATATTTCATTGAAATATTTTTTTGGATTATTTAAATAGAATCATCAATGAGTAGTTCGATAGATGCATATATATTTTCGCGATTTGGCTACAGGATAGAATTGTCATCTGTTCCAGGATGATTCGTTTTTGTTGCTGGTTAATGTCAATGAAAACCGATGTCTGTTCATTGGAAAGTAAGATAGGGATGGTGGTTCTATCACCAAGAAGAGCTCAAATCGCACTCTCCAATACGAAATCGCCTCCTCCTCTATTGCTAAATATTCATATTCAATGTTCTAAATACTTTCTACACTGATGATATTGAAATGCGACAAGTTGCTCTAATAGTTAGAGACCTGTAATAACAAATAATTAATGCAAAACATTTTAAAGACAAGTTTTCATTCGAATGCACTGAATAGGAAAAAATAATTGCTTTGGATGTGTGACGTAGGTTATTCCGTGAGTTATAGATTCAAAAGCTTGTCCCTTTTGTATTCACACTAAAAAATTTGGGCGACAAGCTTTTGAATCAATAACTCAGGAAATAACCCACGTCACCCGTCCAAAGCAACTATTTTCACCTTATTGGGGAATTTGAATAAAAGCTTGTCATTGAAAAGTTTTTTTATTAATTATTTTATTTTGTGCTTCTCAGTGCTTGAGTACGTCTTAATCTATGCATTTTTTCGAAGCATGGTTATTACGAGGCCTTTTTTTCCTGTAAGTTCTGAGGTATCTAGTCCTTCAATGATGAGACCATCAAAAGATTATTTCATCCGCCATCTTGCAGTTGCCATCTTCAGTTCATGAATTTTAACTTATCCGCCATTTTGAATTCGTGAAGTTTGATAGAAAATTCATAATCTCGACCCCAAAACTCCACATACCAATTTTGAATACAATCGGATCATAAATACAGAGATCATTGGCCATCATTTTGATTTTATGAATTTTGGAGAAAAAATCATAATCTTCGACCCTGGAAACCCCCACATACCAATTTTGAATCGAATCAGACCATAAACCTAAATCTCATCCGCCATCTTAGAGCGCCATTTTTTTTTAAAAAAAATCCATAGCGAAATAATTCAAAATTCCCCCTCTTGGAACCGCCAACTTAATTTTTTTATTTTGAAAAAATTCACAACTTCATCTACGAAAATCCCCAC
Organism: Gonioctena quinquepunctata; assembly: GCA_018342105.1. Lineage (NCBI taxonomy): Eukaryota > Metazoa > Arthropoda > Insecta > Coleoptera > Chrysomelidae > Gonioctena > Gonioctena quinquepunctata. Next base: position 96,457 of record JAFIRS010003248.1, on the reverse strand, counting down.
ATACCAATTTTGAATCGAATCTTACCATAATTGCAAAATGTGTCCACCATCTTGGAACCGCCATCTTGAATTTTTTTATTTTGACAAAAAAATCACAATTTCCACTCCCGAAAATCCCCACATACCAATTTTGAATCGAATCTTACCATAATTACAAAATTGTCCACCATTCTGGAGCCGCCATTTTGAATTCATGAATTTTGAAAAATCCATAATTTCCGACCCCAAGAATCCCCACATACCAATTTTGAATCGAATCGGACCATAATCACAAAACTTTTGTGCCATCTTGGAGCCGCCATTTTAAATTTATGAATTTTGACAAAAAATGTATGATCTCCGACTACGAAAACCCCCACATACCAATTTTGAATCAAATCGGACCATAATTACAAACCTCGTCCGCCATTTTGTTTTTTCAATGCATTGTCACCGGAATTATGAACACCTGCCAAATTTCAGCTCAATCGGATGCCGACAGGTTCTCCAAAAATGGATTACAAATTTTGAACCGGAAAGGATGATAGAACGAAGGAATGACAGAACGAATGACATACGAACGAACTAACTTAAATAAAAGATTGTAATAAAAACGTCCTGTATTGCAGGAAGTCTTTCATTATGATAAACGTGTTCCCTGAGCCTCCAAACCCCCTGGTACGCTCTGGTCATTTGTCTGAACACGTTCTACTTTTCAAATTATGGCCATCGGAGCAAATAATATTCAACAGTCTGTCTACCAATTGATGGCATTTTTACTTATATTCAGTCCACTGACTTCGAGAATGCCAAAAACTGACCTAATGTAGAATCTCAACTGTTCTTTGACTATTTATCATTTTAACAGTATATAGAACTGATGGAAATGCTATGTAACTATTATAAAATATATATGTATATTCTAATATTTTTCCAAGTGCATTCAACAATCTTTCTGAGATCGGTATGTGCTTCTATCTAAACGCCCCACATTCCCAGTATAGAGAGAAAGGGATATGTCTTGAAGGCCGGTCTCGAGAAACAATCTCGGTACGACCATCATCAGACAGTCGCTGCTCTTATTACTCAAGTTCTCAACCTAACAACAAAGGAGTGATCAAGTAATAATATTTAAAAATTCTTTAGCGTTTATTGCCCAGTGGCGTAACAATGGCTGATCAGTTGAGGGGGTCTTCAGGTTCTCCAACTGTTTCCAGTCTTAACAATGGTCTCGCAGGTGTGGTGTGTTGATTCTTATCACCCTGTATATGGCCAGACGTAACAACACAACATGCTCTCCGAGAGTTACATTTGACTCAATTTGATGTCTGGTACCTGAGTACCAAGCCCCTAAGAGGGGAATCCATTTTATTCCACAATTTAAATGAATCGACTCCCCTTTCGGGTGAGTTGTGAAGGGAGGGTGGAGATGGAGGTGGCGTCACTTTGGTAGATGAGTATTCCAGATACCAAGACATAAACGAAACACCCAGGTGACCTGTAGATCAAATGAGTCCTTTTTCCAGTTTAAGTGTTAATGAAGCTCAACCCCGCCTTCCCCAAGGGAGGCAAAATCTGGACTGGTGAATTATCTAGGTACTCAGACGTCAAATGTAACTCTCATAAACATGTTGTATATCAGAAAATTCTTTTTCACCCGTCTGCGCGACGCAAAGGAGGGTAATGTGATTATCATGTTGTGAGTTTGATCCTTTGTGGCGTTGGCCGATTCTGATGATTCTTACGTCAATTGAATTGTCCTAATCTTGCGAGTGTGACTAAAGACATGACAGTAATCGAAATTCAATATGGCAACAACCAGATGCCAAATTGTGAATAAAGACATGACAGGTATAAGGAAAATTCAATATGGCGATAACCAGAGCCATATTGTGAATAAAAACATGACAGTAATAATCAAAATTCAATATGGCGACAACCAGAGCCCATATTGTGACAAAATTCGATATGTCGACAACCAAACGCCATATTGTGAAAAAGTTATAACAGCGTATAGCTTGGTACATCAGTAATAGGAGCACAAAGATACATGGTGGAATTTCTATATATAAAAATGACACTCTTGTCGAACACATTTGTGAGCTGAACCTGTCTGCCATTTGTAAAGGGGGTATTTTATTTTGAAAAAAAACAAAACTATAATTTGTATTGTGTTATAGAGAGCACCTAACGGTGACTTCAATGAATTTCTGATAATGTTTAACGGAATTTTGTCTATCATAGACAATGAAGCAACAACGTTAGTTATTGGTGGAGACTTCAATATCAATTTCATGGTTGATAGTGCCAACTTAACACTATTTGAAGACTTGCTTTCCTCCTATAAGTTTGAAATTAGTTTAAGAATACCAACAAGAGTAAAGGCAAATTCTATGACATGCATTGATAATTTGTTAATTGAGACAAATTACCCTTACGATGTAGCAGTAGTAGACCTCAATTCATCTGATCATTACTCACAAATCCTGAGAATTGCTACTTATCCACACAACAAAACCAGCAATGGTAGAGATAATAAATTTTTCTATCGACGGAATTTTTGTGATGACAATATAAGGAGATTCCGCAATTACCTGCAGCACGAAGACTGGATAGAGATATTCGCACAACAGTGTCCTAACTTGGCATATGAGGTCTTTACAGAGCTTCTAATATATTATTTTGAAATATATTTCCCATCAAGAAATGTATCTACCGGACCACGGAGGAAGAAATCTAATCCGAAAATAGCGATGTTCCCCGAGCTAGAACACCTAAGCAATAGAGTTTCACTATTCAATTCGCTAGCAAAGAATGACAGCAACTATAGTGAAAGTTGTAGGCAAGCTAACAAAGAATATAGGAAAGAACTACAAGCTATAAATAGAAAATATCATGATGAATTGATTATTAATTCTGACAACAAATCTAAAACAACATGGAGAATTATTAATGATTTACGAAAAAAACAAACCAATAAACATGAACTAGTTTTAATAAAAAACAGTATACAATATACGGGGAAAATATTAGCTGAAAAATTCAATTCTCACTTTACGAAGCTTCTGTCTGGAAATTTCTCATTAGATAGTCGATTTCTTGAAAGTAACATCCCACTCAATGCCTCCACTTTTTTTATGTCTTCCATCACTGAAAGGGAGTTGGTACAGTTGATAAATAAACTGAAAAACACAAACTCATGCGGAACGGACCAAATATCAAACAAGTTGATTAAATGTTGCTCCTCTGAATTATGCCCTGTACTTACCTTCCAAACCAATCTGTCAACAGAAAAGGGCATTTTTCCAAATAATTTGGAATTAACCAGTGTATCTCCTATATACAAAAAAGAAGATAAAAATGATCTTAATAACAACAGAGCAATTAGTATTCTCTCTAGCATTTAGAAACTATATGAAATGAATTTAAAAGAGCAGTTTAATGCTTATTTTACTGCGAAGAAATTATTATCACCATCACAACATGGTTTCACAACTGATAAAGGCACTGATACAGCTCTTTGCGATTTTCACGGTCGAATAATAACGGCCTTGGACCAAAAAAAATGTCAGCTTGGATTGTTTATTGATTTTTCACGTTCGTTTGATTGCGTGAATCTTAGTCTTTTAATAGAAGAACTCTCGAGTAATGGGGTTAGATGCTTGCCACTCAATTTATTGACCTCCTACCCAAAGAATAGAAGACAAATAGTAAAAATTGGGAAGAATACAAGCTCCGAGAAACATATTGCTGACGGTGTGCCTCAGGGATCCATTTTGTGGCCTCTATTAAATTTAGTTTTTGCTAATGATTGATTATTGTATCTAAATGGAAATTCTTCCACAAACTGTATACAGTGCTTCTCGAAAGTCCCCTCCCCCCCTCTTATTTTTGGCACGATTATACATAAACAAGTGAAATTTGGAAACTGAATATTAAAGGTTGTAAACTTCCCTACTAGTGATGACAGATGACGAAATCGTCAAAGATGACATCACAAGGCCATTGTGACCAAAAATTTCAAATGGAACCCTACGGCAAGCGATACCTCTTTTAAAAGATATCGAAAAAACCTATTCAATGATACTAATTTTGTTTGTGTTTATGGCAGTTTTGGCAACTCGCTTTTAAAAAACGCAAAGCTGTGATGAATTAAATTAGTTAATACTAAAATTCCAAATTCAAGCCCCGCCTCTGGATAGTTGTCAAATAAGCTGACGTTTTTGTTAGTCTCCCTAATTCGACGTTTTTGTAATTGTCCAAGTTTTTGTACATTCAATAATTAGTGTATTGTTGATCGAACGTTTAACTGTGTCAGCAGCTTTTGGTACTTTCAATATTTTTGTACATTTTAATAATTTGTTAAACTGTTGTGAGCCGAACGTTTAAGTGCTTCAAGAAGCGAAATGGTACGTGCTTTAGGTGATAAACTAGCAGCGATCCTAATTCTTGGTGAAACTGGACAAAATATTCATGCAGCAGAACGCATTTTTAATGAGAGGTTTCCCGATCGCCCCGTTTCGAGGACTTATACAAGGGAGCTTCTTCGTAAGTTTGAAACAACGGGTAGTATTAATGATTCGAAACGATCTGGCAGACCACAAATTTCTGATGAGAAAAAAATTGATATACTGGCAGAAGTAATGGTTAATCCTACTTCTTCAACAACTCACGTTGCATCTACCTATGAAGTCAGTCGAAGTACAGTACACAGGGTGTTGAAAAAAAACAAATTTCATCCATACAAATTGAAAATGGTTCATCAACTCTCAGACTACGATCCAGACCGAAAACTAGAATTTTGTGAAAATATGGAAACTAAAATTAACCAACAGCCAGACTATGTCAAAACAATTTGTTTTAGTGACGAAAGTACTTTCTATCTGAATGGAAAAGTAAATATACAGAATGTGAGGTATTGGAGTGACGCAATTCCTCACCTGTTTCGTGAAACACATACCCAATTTCCCCAGAAGGTGAATGTTTGGGCAGGTATCCTGGGAAACCACATCGTTGGGCCTCTTTTTTTAAATAATAATTCAACTGGTGAGGTTTATCTGGAGGTGTTGCAAAACGCAATAGAACCGTTTATCCTCGAAATTTTGGAAGATAATCTAGATGAATTCGGCAATTTGGAAATAACATTCCAACAGGAGGATGCTCCTCCACACTATTACAGTGCAGGAAGACCGTATTTGGATGAGGAGTATCGTGGTAGATGGATTGGACGACGAGGTTCAACGGAATGGCCAGCTCGATCATCGGACCTCACACCTTTGGATTTTTTTCTGTGGGGGTACCTTAAATCGAAGGTTCACGCCACTGAACCTGACAATATTGACGTTTTGAAACAACGTATTGTTGGAGAATGTGAGGCTGTTTCCGCAGACACATTTGCAGAAGTACGAGAAGAGTTTAAAAATAGGATATTTCATTGTCAGGAAGTAAATGGAGGTCACTTCGAGCAATTTCTTTGAGTAGATACTGTTTCTTAAATCTGTAATTAATATCATACTGAATGGAATTTAAATTATAATGTTTACTAATGAGCCATTACAACTGCCATAAACACAAACAAAGTTAGTATCTTTGAATAGGTTTTTTCGATACCTTTTAAGAGAGGTGTCGCTTGCCGTAGGGTTCCTTTTAAAATTATTGGTCACAATGGCCTTGTGACGTCATCTTTGACGATTTCGTCATCTATCATCACTAGTAGGGAAGTTTACAACCTTTAATATTCAGTTTCCAAATTTCACTTGTTTATGTATAATCGTTCCAAAAATAAGAGGGAGGGAGGGGACTTTTGAGAAGCACTGTATGTTATGCTGATGACACGAATATACTAGTTATTGAGGATGACCTAAACTTTCAGTAAAGTTATCACTTAGTCTGAGAAAAATAATTTACAAATGAATAAAACAAAAACCAATATGCTACAATTCATTATACGACGACAACAGCATGAGATGAGTCTGTTTCAGAATACTGAATTATCATTGGATTCCACAACAACAACCAAAATGCTAGGAGTTGTCTTCGGCAACAATTTACAATGGAAGCCACAAGTAAATAATGTGCAAAAAACTCCAATCTCCAATCACTGCAGTCAAGAGATTCTACTTACGGTTTACCATGCAAATTTCAATTCTCACCTCAGGTATGGAATACTGAACTGGGGCACAAGTTCCTCTGTGGGTCGAGTGTTCATAATATTGGTAACTAATCTTTAGTTAGCGCCCCATTGTATTGGTTCTATGGAAGTTATTTTGTTAAGTTAAGGTGTACAAAAATCATTTGTTTGAATATATATATATATATATATATATTATGATGATGTGGGTTGTTTATTTTATTTTGTTTTTTATTGATTGATTATTATTATTATTTTATTAACTACTAGTGTTATGCTAGTAAGCCTAATTGATTTGATTTACTATCAATTTTACTTGATTCTTAAAGAAATACTAATCATAATAATAGAAAGTCCGGCTATGTTGTTCTTACTGTTTTTCGAACACCATTTCACCTTTCCTTTGTTACCTTATTCCAGCTCAGTCGGTACGCCTATGGAGATTTGATCATCTTACAGCTCAGCAGAGTTGAGTTGCGCCATCTAGTTGCTTTGTTTGAAGTCATGTTATTGTTTCATGAAAATATAGTTCGTGACATGATCAAATGATGAATAACAAAACAGAAAATAGTTAAATTCCTATTTCTTTTTATTGAAATGAATATTTCCAGAGGTTTCAAAATCCTACTCCTGCGATATCTAGCTTATATTAAATATAATTGAATCTATGAACTTGAAAAAATCATCATATGACTTGCTCATGCGTAATAGAATGGATGAGCGAATAAATATTCACAGGTTATATTGACAAAGTGTTTATCAGTATGAAATAAAGTTCACCATGTGGATAAATATTACCAAAGACCCCAAAAAGTGTCTAATGCCAATGATATCACTTCGTTTATTTGTGTTTTTGAAAAGTACCTGTAGTTCGTTCCGTTTGTGCACTCACGAAGACTCCTGGCTGTGTCCAGTGCTTTGGAAAGTGAACCTGTCCGACGTTGGCCCCCTTCTATTGTTGGTTATATCCTGTGTGGAATGTGATCTGAATAGCAGGTAAGTGGTTTCTTGCTCAAATAGTTGTGGGCTGGTTCTTAGTTTGGATTACTGATTGGAATTGCTCTTACAGTTGTGTTTTCTGCTCATTTGGATTTATTTATCTGACGATCATTTTTCTAACGCTTCCTCCAAAATTATTTTTACTCGGTTCCTGTTTTCTTCCTTCCGTAGCAACCATCAATTTTTGTTTTTGGGCACGAAATTTTAGTTTCCACAAACTTTCAAAACAACTTTTCTTATTCTACACTATGAAACTAATTTTATATAACTTATATTTCTATACTCAATATTATTATACAAAGTGGTTATAAATTCTTATTCAACCATTTTCTGTTTCAGATTTGATTTTTATGATTTTTTCAAGAGAAATTATTTGACATGTCCCTGTCATGTTTTCTTGAGTTTCTAAGTTAGCATACAGGATGTTCTTGCTTATATATTATTTTTATCTGTTAGAATTCTACGATTTTCTTTGTAGATTTTGATGTCTACTCTTTTTATAGGTGGTGCAATCTAAATGGATAGCTGGAAACCTATTGTCAATAGAAAAGCTCCACTGCTCAACTCTTTGATGATCTGCGTCGAACATAAGATGGTAAAAGGTTTCAGAAATGCAAAGTGCACAGAAAAATTGTGAAACCACCATAGCAAGTATTCATGTGATGTATAAGTATCATTTTATAAAAAAATTATTCTGTTAATAGTTATCATATATTTGATATCACAACAATATTATATATATATATATATTATACATGAAATGAAATGACAATAAATATACTTTCTCAATTTCAGTTGCGCTTTCAAGAAACTATAGTTTTTGAACATAATTGTCATTTCATGCAAAGGTTTTGGTTATTATGTAGGAATAATATATACTGTTCTTAACGTTTATTCAACTTCACTCGATATACATATGTATGAAAAAATATTTCGATGACTAGTTAGCAATGTGTTCCAACATTGAAATATTCTTTCGAATAAATTCTTTAAAATATGTGAATTAAAATGTTGAGATTTTAGATTTGAGGTTAATTTTCTTGGAGGTTGGCCACCAGACGACGGCACCCGTCAAGTGCTTTTTGAAAATTATCCAGAATGTCGTCACAACGATCCAAAATCTGATCCGTGGATATCTAGGGTACTTATATAATTAATGCATATGCCGAACCATTGTGTCAGATTATCTCTGATGCCTCCAGAGTTGTCCGGGGCCACTGTTGTCTCAGCGAAGGATTCTCCAGTATTCTGAAAATAAACATCGAAAATTATGTTGGCATATATTGAAACATAGAATAGTTACAAACAATATTATATCTATCAGACATATGAAAACTATACCGGGTGACCTGTGAAATTTTATTTATATGGATGTTTCAAATTCGGTACTTCGATTTGATGTTATGAATGTACAATTTAGCAAGTATCAACCAAATATGACACTTCCGGTTTGACTGGAAGCGCATCCAATTTTTATATTTCAAATTGAAAGTATATATTTTTTGAAAATTACGATTCGGTATAGAATTACCTTTTCAATGATATACAAAACATGATATATCAAATCCCTAATTCAATTTACAAGTGATATAATTGAGATTTTATAAAAAATTACTTTGTATTCCCTAACGGAACATTTTCAGACAGTGATCTGTGGAAATTGAACAATATCATGTGAGTAACAATAATTTATGGCAAATACACAATATTTTATCAACTCTATTTTTACAATTTAGTTTTCTTCATTTTTCAACATCAATATATTCATTTCTTTTGAATGTTTACATGGGAATTTTCAAGTTGGTTAGAAACTCCAACACATATTGAAATACAAAACATGAAATAAACCTCCATATTTCTGTTTCATATTTATTTTTATGAAGATAATTTCCATGCTATACCTACATTTGTATTGAACCTTTCAACTTCATCTCAATTGGCTATGATATTGAATTTCTGCTAGAGGTCTGGAATTATTTTTGAAACTACAAAATCGGACGCAAGAAAATATTTATTTCGATCATTTTCCTACAGAATAGTAGACTGGACCCATGTACACGTCCCTAAAGGGGTGAAATGGGGGTTGAATTGGGATTGGAAGTTTGTAAAACAATTCCGTAAAGGAAAAATTTGTTTATTAAATGGGGGTGAAAGTTCGTAAGGGGGGTTACTGTAGTTTTCAAGTTAGGGTCAAAAAAATTTGTATTCGAGGTCTTTGTAAGGGGAGAAATACATATTTCAATGTTTTTATAAATGAAACCCCTAGGGGGGTGACAGGGGGTAAGGTTCCGTTGGTATGTGTAAGGGTTCCGTTAGTTTCAAGTTGGGGTAATGAAAATTGGTATTTGAGGTCTTTGTTAATAAATTGAGAAATAAGTGTTTAATTATTTTTTAAAATTCCGACCCTAGAGGGGTGAGTGAATTTGTAATAGTAGTCACAAAAAAAAACAAAGTGGACGAAGTCGCTGGTACCAACAGTTACAGTTTATAAACTGTTAATAGTTAAGTAAGGTCAGTGTGTATTTGAAAAGTAATCCAAATTAAAAAGGTGGCAATGAGTAGATTTTAGCCACAAAGAAATAAGAAATAAAAACTAAAAAAAAAACGGCGAAAAAAGGAACTGAAAAGCAAAAAATTAAACAACCAAGCTCCTAAACTAATGTAAGGAACTAATTTTGAGTCGGCGCCAAACAAACAATCAACGAAGATCATTGAATTACTTTGAAGAAATGATCAAAACAAAATAACATGAAAATGCAACGTGAAATATCCAGCGATAAACAATTCCATTTCAAAAATGCGCAGGTTAATATCTTTCATTGATATTTGAAAAATTCAGTAAATATACCTTTTTTATGGTAGTACTGTTGGTTTTAGAATCATTAATTTGAAATTGGTGGTAGTGGTATGATGGAAGAAGATCCAATTGAATTAGTGAAGAGCTATAGAAAACCTTCGAAAATATATTGGCATTCATAGTTTTATACATTTATTATTTAGCTTTGAGAGAAATCACAGGTTTCACTGTATTTTACAAAAAGAATCGTTCAGATTTCAATAGAAGAGAGAGATCGAGGGAAAATAATGCAAGAAACATTCAAAATCTTTGAAAGAACAACTCGAGAGTATGTGATAGTGGTACATTTTGTAAATTTCAATGAAATCTGTGATTTCCCACAAGGCGCAACGTTAAATGTATGAAATTACAAATGCCAATATTTTTTTACCGGTTCTCTGTGGCTCTTCAGAAATTTAATTGGATCTTTAACCTATCCTATTTTACTTACTTCTATAGGGCTCCAACATAGTGGTCCCCATGGAGAGGAATCTAGTGCATGAGATGTAACTTATTTTGCATATTTCGGAAAATTGAAAGAAACTTCTGCATCCGAAATATTGTTTTCGATATAGTTCCACTCATTTTGATACTCACTGTACAAAAAATCTTCAATGACTTCTTTTTGATGGACAAGGAAATATTACTAATTGAAAATTTAAGGTTCTCTTAAATTAGTGTCTTCAGGAGATCAACTCACCAGAATAAATACTAGAGCACATACTGTCAGGATAAGGTATTTCATTTTCAACGAAGTGACTCAATATGTTCGGAAAGAAATTTCACAACTTATATAGGTAGGTATCCATAAATTATCCAAATGTATAAATTTTAAATCAATTCAACATGTAAAATTTCCTGGAGAAATGTCCTGTTATCGGTGTTACTAAACGTATATCCGTTTCGTTTTGTTATTCGCGAAATTTTTACATTTGTCATTGAAATGCATTTACTTTATTTATGAAATTCCGTCTGTAACTTCACTCCGAGTTCAATATTCGTTGCTTACCATAATAATTAGTCTATCTCAGAACTCTATATTTCATTGAGAATAATACATAGATAAAAAAATTAATTTAAAAATGCAAAAGCGAAGTGTTGGATATAAAATAATTTCGAAATGAAAATCTTGATTGAAGCCCGCGACTCGAAGTGATGGCGCATTTGAGGTTTGAGTTGGAGGAAAACCCAGAAAAACCCACAACACCATCAGAATTCAGATCATCCACTTTCTCATAGAAAAGGACACATGCTCCCTGGGAGCAGATGAAAGGAAGAGAAGAAAGGGAAAGGGTGAATGAAGGACAGACATCCTCAGTCGTCTCTTACGACTAACGGATGTCGTAAGAGGCGACTGAAGGAAATCCGTCCTTCATCCTTTCCCTATCTTTTTTTCTTTCACCTTCCTTCTCGAAGACAGCCATTGATATTGGCTATCTCCTCGAATGGATATAGGGATTTCCATATCCCTTGTTGTCACTCATTTCTTCTTCTGGCTGGAATATGGAATATGGAGGTTGAAAGTCTTTCCACCTTTTCCAAAACACTACTTTCCTTCTAATCAGATAGGAATGCCTTTTATGGATCAAGGGTTTCTTGAAAAGATCTTTTCTCTCTCTATTTCCATCTTCTCAAGAGCCTTTTCGAACCAACCTCATATGGAATAAGGTGTTTGAAAGTTATTCACCAGTTTATTGAAAAAAATATCGACTTTGTCGAAACAACCTCATATACCTTAAGGAGTTCGAAAGTCCGTCCACCAGTTCATTATTATTATTAAATTTAATTAATTATTCTCCAGCAGTTCTTCTACTTCCGCGCTACCAAACCCCAGCTTTGCACCTGTCAACATCACACCTGTCAAAATGTATGCTTTTCATACCTCTTATGATTCTCCTATACTGTTGAGAAGCATAACTATAATACACGCTTCAAAAGCCAACTACAACCTGAGAATCACCGGACGACGCTGTACCAAAAAAGTTTTTTTTTACTGGCTGTAAATTATACAACTCTCTTGATGAGCATATTAAGAACTCCCTCAATGTGAATATTTTCAAAACAAGACTGAAACAATAGCTAGTTCAGAAGCCCTGCTACACTATAGTACTATAGTATAGTACTTAGTATAATTTTGTGTTATGTTCGCGATATATGCAACTGATTCGTTTTGTATTCATTATTATAGTATCTCTATAGTCTATAGTCTCATCATAGTCTCTCTTTGTTGTCTCTTGTGTATTCACGTCATTTACCTTTTTATGCTATATTGTCGGAAAAGTGTGTTCCTGTGAAGATTAATTTCTCAATTTTTATCATGTATTTTAATCTAATGGTAGGTATTTTATTTTCTTTTATTTTGATATTTATTTGTGACTTGTATAAACATGCATCTGTCATTGGTCCTTGTGATTGAATTTACATGTATATTTTATGATAAATAAATTGATTGATTGATATTTCGCCTGTTCGCGACAAAACTTGAAATTCACTATCTAGTTCCTCTCGATATTTCTCTCAACCATACAAGCCACACTGCTTCTATACATTTTTCCATATTATAATTTCCAAATTTTGAATGACGTCATTACCCATAATCATAAATTTGAAAATCTGGCAACATCGCACAAACGTGACACTTGACAGCACGCTGTCTGACTACGGCTGTCGAGTCTTGGCCAAAACAATTTTAAAAAGTTCAAACAGATTTGAAATAGACCAGAGTTAGGAAATTTTCATTAATTTGGACACTATAAATGTGATTCTTAGAACCGGGAAAATACAACACATGTAAGAATGCTCACAAGCTTTAACTCAGTCAAGATGATTTTTCATTCTCATGAGAGGTACTGAACAATTTTTTATTTTTGTACATCAAAATTAATCGTATACATTTTAGATAAGCACTGAAGATGGCCGCATGTCGAAAGAGCTTTGCTTACATATAAAAAAAATTTACACGAAATTTTAGAAAAAAAGAATGTTTGGAAGATCACATCTTTGAATAATGTCGAATTCTTGATTGTATGGCACACATGATAAAAATACAAATAAAGGTATGAATGTACTCCTTGAAAAATACAGGGTAAGTCGATATTTAGGTATTTCGTATATCCCTTGAGACTCATCAGCCATGATGGCTTTGGGAGATCTGAGAAAATTAGAAATTGATTGACGGTGTCTTGTCGAGTTTCTATTGGGAATTCAAATTCAGATGCCAGCGCCCGAGTGGCGAAAGTTCAAACTAGACATACGTACATTGTTTGTCTGTTTTCTCACAGGTTATATACTTGTGTTTGGAGTTTTTCTTTAAATATTTCCATTTGGTATTATTTTCCAGTTTTTTTGTGTAGTGTTGTTCATTTCAGGACTCTAGTGAAGTGGTGTATTTAAATCTTAAGACAATATAATTTGCGAAAACTCACTTTGAAGGAGACAAAGTATGTTCTAACTTGCTTGCAAAAAAAAATACTTTTTCCAGTGAAGTTATCGGGAATTATTGTTATGAATTATTTTCAAGAAATGTTACACATCATTTGTGAATGTTCGAATTGAAAATAAAACTATCAAAAACAGTTTTTTTATTGTAGGTTTAGATATAGTGGGTATTGGGGACTGGAAAAATTGGACACTATTTCATTATTGCTGACGTTTCGAAATTCTTCAATTTCTTTTTCAAAGCTAGGATAAAACACAAAATGTAATAGGTTATGGAACATGATATGATCAAACTTCACCTCTATGAGTTGTGTCATGGAAATAATAAGTACAGTACAAACATGGATTGTGATACGATCAAACATTATGGTAGTATTTCATCGTTCTGGAGAGAAAACATTAAAAACATTAGAAACATACAATAGTTGGAATTACTAAGGGTGGGTATTATAAAACTATTTCGACAGATAACTAGAAGTTAACTTGTGGATGACGTCACATGTCAAAGTTAACTTCAAAATGTAGCAGTTAACTTTATCGGGTGGAACGGGTGTCGGTTAAAGTTAACTTTGTAGAAAATGGTGGTTTTCGATCATCGACAATTCTCCTGCTCCTGTCAATATTGCATATGAGTCATATAACCTCAATTTTATTGTTTTGATTTTTCGTTTTCGCAAAATGTTAGCAAACGATATCCACGTTATTTTTGAGGAACTTTTGACCGATGATGAAGAAGATGCTGTGAATATTGTTGAAGCCCCTCGGCGACAAAGGATATTTAGGAATCGGTTAGACCATTTCACCTTGTGGAAGGAAACAGAATTTAAAAACCGATTTCGACTATCAAGAGAGTCTGTACGCTTGTTAATGGGGCACATTGAAGCAAATTTACAAAGACCAACTAATAGGTCAGCATTTCTAGTACCTATTTTAATTATTGTAGAATTATACATATTTTTAGAAATCATCCTCTATCACAAGTGTTGATTACACTCAGATTTTATGCAACTGGTTCATTCTTGGTAGTTGCTGGAGATTTTGGAGGTATTCACAAGTCAACTGCTAGCAGTGTTATTAGAAATTGCATTGTTATCGTCTATTTACATAAAAATGCCAGACTTTTTGTGTAGTGTTATTGTGGTGTATTTAAATCTTAAGACAATATCATTTGCGAAAACTCTCTTTGAAGTACACAAAGTATGCTCTAAATTGCTTGCAAAAAAATCTTTTTCGGAGTTTCTGTACAGCTTAGTGAAGTCATCGGGAATTATTTTGAAGAAATGTTACACATTATTATTTGTGAATGTTCGAATTAAAAATAAAACTAACAAAAACAGTTTTTTTATTTCATTTAAAGCAAACAAGATGGTGTGAAAATGTGTCCTTATCACCTAGATAAACATATATAGTCACTCTTTTTCCATACTGTATGAATAATCTTCGGTATGACGAATAATATCTCTTTTTTCTCTTCTTGAGTCTCTTTTTTTTCTTCTCAACTCTCTTCAAAGGTTCTCTTTTTAACTTTTTTTCTTGGCCACACACACAATAGTCAACATTATATTCACCAGGTAAACCAGAATTTCATTGAATGTCAACAATCACAAGAGATTCGACAAGTTTTAAGTGTACAATGGCTAAAATCATATAAACATTAATGTTTCGAAAAGTAAACAATGTGTCATCACCTAGATATACATGTTGTAGTGATATTCACTAAAATGACTTTTTAAAAATAAACTTTATTTTATACTTTGGTTACAAAAAATGATTTTAAATATGACAACTATTCGAAGTGCAAAATGGAAGTTTGAGATAGAAGTGACGCTCTTTGGTTCTTGGGATCCTCTTATAGATGCGGTGGTGCTGACTCAGAACTGCGCCTTGTTTACGGCTTCTGGAGCCCAGGTGGATAAATGCTGACTTGGCTTTGTCCTATTTGCTCTTGCAACAATGTTGCAACTGCGTTGTGGAATTACTGCGTAGAATGCCTGATTTTTGGATATAACTTTACGGCTTCTGGACCCAGGTATGTTGATTTTTTTCTCTTCTTCACTCTATTTTCTTTCCTCACAACTCTCTATGAAGGTTCTCTTTTTCACTTTTATATTGCCCACAGACGATACAGGAGGATTTTGAGAAGGGACTGGATTCTTCTTCAAGAGCCCATCGTCTGTCTAAAAACGCGCTCAATCCTAGATTATTCTGCACCAGAACATTACGTTAATTTTCTCATGGAAAATGATGAAAACTTATTCCAGTACAACGGGATCGTTTTGCCAAGAGAAAAATTGTAGGTTACCTTATTGCCTTCTTCTTCTTTTTATTTAAAAAATGGTACTTTTATAAAACTGACATTTTGAAGCTCAAGTTAACTCGACTGATAAAATCAAAGTTAACTTCGAAACATATTTATAATACCGGCCCTAATTCAGACAACCTGTTGGGTAAATGACAGCTCTAACCTAGGCATATTTTCACAGTGGTTCATACACCGATGTTCCAAAACTATGGTGACGTCATACTTCTATATCAGGTGGCGCTTTATAAAATGATAGTTACATGAATCCTATTCACCCTTGACAATTTTACATAGACACATCACAACGGTTATTATCTACAATCACATATGGGGTGAAAATTATAAGAATATAATTATGTTGTTATAACATTGTCCCAATTTTTGTACATCAGTCCTAAAGTTAATATGATCTTGATTGTTATTGATGAAGATCATTTCACTGGCATTACGTTTATAGTAGTTGGGTTCATAATCCAGGATTCTCGAGTCCTCAAATTTAAAATTATATTTTCTCGAAAAATTATGTGTCGCTGTTTTTTTTTATTTCATCTAAAACAAACAAGATGGTGTGAACATGTGTTCTAATCACCGAGATATATATATACATATATAGTCACTCTTTTTCCATACTGTACGAATAATCTTCGGTATGTTGAATAATATCTGTTTTTTTTTCTTCTTAACTTTTTTTCTTCTTCTCAACTTTCTTTGAGGGTTCTCTTCTTCACTTTTTTCTTGACCACACACGATACAGGAACCTTTTGGGATGGAACTGTATTCATCTTTAAGATCCCAAGAGCCCGTCGTCTCCCTATAGACTCACTTAATCCTAGATTAGTCTGCACCAGTATGTTACATCCATTTTCTCACGGAGAATGATAAAAACTTATTCCAGTACAACGGGACCGTTTTGCTTACAAGAGTTGCATTGAGGTACACAACAATAATGATTTGAACTAGAACTACTCATTTCTTCACTCGAGGACGTACAATAGTCAACAGAATATTCACCAGGTTAACCAGAATTTCATTGAATGTCAACAATCACAAGAGATTCGACAAGTTTTAAGTGTACAGCGGCTAAAATTATAAAAACATTAATGTTTCAAACAGTAAACAATGTGTCCTTATCACCTAGATATATATACATAGCTACTCTTTTTCTATACTCTACGAATAATTTTCGGTATATTGAATAATATCTCTTTCTTCTCTTCTTAACTCTCTTTTCTTTCCTCTCAACTGTCATTGAAGGTTTTTTTCACTTTTTTCCTTGGCCACAGACCATACAGGAAGATTTTGGGAAGGGACTGTATTCTTCTTCAAGAGCCCATCGTCTGTCTATAGACTCGCTCAGTCCTAGATTAGTCTGCACCAGAACGTTACGTTCATTTTCTCACGGAAAACTTATTCCAGTACAACGGTATCTTTTGCCAAGAGTCAAATTGAGGAACACAACAATAATGATTTGAACTTGAATCACTCATTTTTTCAGTCGAGGACGTACGATAGTCAACCAGGTAAACAAGAATTTCATTAAATGTTAACAATCACAAGAGATTCGACAAGTTTTAGGTATACAATGACTAAAATCATATAAACATTAATGTTTCAAAAAGTAAACAAAGTACTCATGTATAGTTTCAAAAATCGACACCAGAGGGAGTATTCGTTATTTTGAATTCCTAATGGGATTCTGCCAATTGTGTCGGTGACAACTCTGAGGCAGGGGAGGGAAGCCTTGTGCGATTGGGAATCTGTTGGGTTTTGGGAATTTAATAACGGGTACATTACTTTGAGGTGTAGGTGACTTTCAATGGGTGACAATGGGATATGACCGTTATCTTGGGTAATATCATAATCAATTGGTTCCTATGAAGATTATATACACTGGTATGGCATATTTGAGGATATAGCTGAACATTTCGCTCCACATTTTTTCTTCCCTGGAAATTGTTATAAGTTATATTAATTATAAACCAAGGGTTTCAGTGAACTTTGATTGTAAGATTGTTTCACAGCTAATCATTTAATTAGTTATGTCATGTTTTGCTTATATAATTCTCATCGATAATATATCAAAAAACGAAAAAACTATACTTCATTTGAAAACGTTTCGAACCCCCTGAAATCATTTGCGATGAAAACCATGGAAAAGACAACCCCCTAAGAATTCTGAAATTTTATTTAAGGCTGTCCTCTCACTTTTCATTTCAACAAAGTTGAGAGGTCCCTCATCCATTTCATTAAATATTTCTGCATGCAAACCCCTCTCTGTTCGTGAAAAGAGAATTGTACGTGTAATATTTATCTCTTGTTTCTTCGCGCAGTCTAATGAAAACGTCTTTCTTTCTCAGATAGACGGACTGGCCAAATTTTTTGGGTTGATGCTCGTTTTGCAGAGAATATTTTTATTACTTCGGACAGTTTCCGTTCTCATTTGTTGAATAACCTTTTTGCGAGGTCATCTAGTGAATTGTTCTTTAAACAAATGATTAACCACACTTAAATTAAATATTTATTTACATACTTAAGTGAATTATTTCGCGAAATTAAATAAAATGAAAAATATATTATGTAGAATAAAGAATGTGAAACTAACATTTCCGGTACCCATTTTGAAAGATTTTTTGGACATATAAATATTGGTCGTATTTTTTGTAGATGAATATTATTACTAGAAAAATCGAATTAAACGGTTTTCTTCACATAAAAGATTCAATATAAATTGAACCAGAAAATGGTAGATCTCAGGTGAAAAACAACTACTTTTCTGGCAAATACCACGCAGAACGTTGAATGATATTCAGCTGAAAATCCATGCATACCTCCATATAAATGGACATTGAATGCAAATGTTTCTTTCTGATAAGCTCGATTATGTTTAATTTATGTCGTGTTAACCTAACAATCCGCATACCGGTTTCAGTCTTTTTTGGCCCTCATCAGTACGGAGTAGTCAACCAGCCAAAGGTCCAAGAGCTCTGGCTGAAGCGAGACACAACATAACCAAAACCATCATCGAGTCTAAAACACCTATAGGTACGCCGGAAAGAAAACTTTTAACTGGCGGTACCTGTGACAGAAAGAAACACTCGAAAATCTCCACCTCGATAGGTTTCTGAAAAAAAGATTCCTTCTCAGTAGGAGTGGCAAGCCCGACTAGCATATAGTGAAAGATAAACGCCATGTGAAGTGGAATAAATAGAAAAATCGATTTAAACGGTTTTCTTCACATAAAAGATTCAATATAAATTGAACCAGAAAATGGTAGATCTCAGGTGGAAAACAACTACTTTCCTGGCAAATACCACGCAGAACGTTGAATGATATCCACCTGAAAATCCATGCATACCTCCATATAAATGGACATTGAATGCAAATGTTTTTTTCTGATAAGCTCGATTATGTTCAATTTATGTCGTGTTCACCTAACAATCCGCATACCGGTTTTAGGCTTTCTTGGCCCTCATCAGTACGGAGTAGTCAACCAGCCAAAGGTCCGAAGAGCTCTGGCTGAAGCGAGACACAACATAACCAAAACCATCATCGAGTCTATAACACCTAAAGGTACGCCGGAAAAGAAAACTTTCAACTGGCGGTACCTAGTGACAGTAAGAAACACTCCGAAAATCTCCCACCTCGATAGGTTTCTAAATAAAAGATTCCTTCTCAGTAGGAGTGGCAAGCCCGACTAGCATATGTGAAGAAAACCGTTTAATTCGATTTTTCTATTTATTCCACTTCACATGGCGTTTATCTTTCGATATTATTACTGTTGTGATTATTACAATAATTATCTTATATATATATATATATATATATATATATGTGAAATCTATTGAGTACACATTTACAAATGCAAGTTATACATGGAATGGACTTATAGTTGTTTGACTTCTCTTATTAG
The DNA here is from genome assembly GCA_018342105.1 of Gonioctena quinquepunctata. NCBI lineage: Eukaryota > Metazoa > Arthropoda > Insecta > Coleoptera > Chrysomelidae > Gonioctena > Gonioctena quinquepunctata. Next base: position 76,863 of record JAFIRS010003248.1, on the reverse strand, counting down.
TACTAGCATCAATTCCCTGGGTTGAAAAAATGCATTCATTCATTATTTTTTCAAACAAAAGCGCATCAATCTCACATGATTATAAAAATAAATTTGGTTAATTAATTTGTAGTCTATATGATTTTTTTCTAAAATATTTTATCATACAGATGTGCCTATATTGCTTCGTATTAAACTCATACAAATGAAAATGGATTGGTTTCACAGGATGATATTTTCTTCAGTCACTGAAAGTTCATTTTTAGGGGTTTCACATTTGAAAAAAATTACGTTAAAAATGCTCTAAATGTACTGCCAAATCTCATGGTTATAAATATATTAAGATACTTTGAAGATTGATAAAAATTAATCTTCAAAGTAGGTATACATATAAACTAATAGTTATATTAAACTATTATACAATATATAGGTATACTTTATCTTACCTTTTGCTTACCACAGAACGATTTTTTTTATATGATCATTTTCCTGTTCCCATTTTACAATAACAAAAATAACGGATAAATTGAACTTAAAACACAACACTCACATGAAAATATTTGATTTGATTAGGATACCTCTCTTTATTATATTATTAGGTGGTTGTCCGGGGCGTGCCGTGATTATAGTTGGAATAGAAACATTTGAAAAATAAATACTACAAAATGTTTATACATTATACTCAGTCGTTTTAACCGACTCTCAGTATTTTATGAGATGATCCCGGTAATGGTGAAACCTTATTATTACTCCAATTTAAACTCATTAACCACTCAATTACCTCAACCCTCATTGTTATTTTTGTGTATAAACATAATCAAATTATATGTATATTTCCCTTGAAAAATGTGTAATGGAAATAGTCTTTTTCTATGAGTATGTGGAAAAGTGCACTTTTTTAATGATTTGTCTTGTGGAAAGAAGCACTTTTCCGCTCTAGTGCGGTAATAGTATATTACATTACTAGTGCGGAAAGTGACATTTTTCACACGAGTGGGAAATATTAAGGCGCGAGGCGTAAGCCGAGTGCGGCAATCACACGAGTGTGAAAAATCACTTTCGCGCGAGTAGTGTACGCTACTTTTCCTACGACCACCTATTTTATTAAACAATATTTGAATTTCAGATCGTGTATATTGGGTTGCCTGACTAATCTTACGTTTTATATGTGACAGTCTATGTTTGAATATTGTTTCTATAAAAAGTGCACATGAATTTAGAATTACTTTCATGGTGAAATGAAGAAATAACGATAATTAACGTTTATTTGAAAAAATTACAATAAGTAAGTACTTATTAGATACAACTGGGGGAAACATTGAATTATTTGGAACCATAAAAATTAAAAGTAAATTGGTTATTGTTACAATTTGTAAATTGTAACGGTGTTTGCGAAAGATTCGTTTCAATATTTTCTGGGATGCTGCTTGTAATTATTGTGCTCATCGAAGAAGTTGAGGGTTTTGAATTTATGTTTTCTAATATGGCTGACTTACGAGATATATATATATATATATATATATATATATATATATTTATATATATATTTATATATATATATATTTATATATATACTAGCAGACCCGGTCACGCGTTGCTGTGGCTAAGGTTTTTGTTATAAACTAAAACTAAAACCCGACAGACGTTGTCTTGTCCAAATTCATATGTTCCCCAAAATGTTTTTCCCGAAAACTCTCGTCCGCGTAGAATTTTATTTTTTTTATGTTTTCCTTTAGTTTTCTTTTAGTTTCCGCTCCTTTGTCCCGTTATCTCGTTATCCCTTTTCCTGTTATCCCGTTTTCCTTACCCGTTATCCCTTTTCCCGTTATCCCGTTTTTCCCTTATCCCGTTATCCCTTTTCCCGTTTTCCCGTCATTTCGTTATCCCGTTATTCACGTTATCCCGTTATCCCATTCTCCTGTTACCCCTTTTTTTCTTTATCCCGTTATCCCGTTTTCCCATTATCCCCCTATCCTGCCATCCCGTTCACCCCTTTTTTCGTTATCCCGTTCTTACTCAATCCAGTCAACAGATACCGCCATCTGTTAGAATCGTTTGGAGCTAACAGATAATTAATAAACAAATAATTTGCAATAAAATAATATTGCGGCTATAAATTGAGATGTGAGCTATCCTATCTTTCAAGTTAGATCAAACTGCACACTTAATATATATGAATTACGCGTCACGTTGTTTGTCCGCGATGGACTCCTGAACTATTATTCAAGGGAAACGGTAGGAGAACACCAGTCATGGGGACCACCATGCTTTTTTTACACACATGCCATTTGTAAAAAAACATGACGACCTCCATGATTGATTTTCTACAATATGAATTTAATTTATACTTCAGTTTAAATAACACATACGTACATAAACACGTAGAACGCTCGGAACTGGAGCAAGATATATATATATATATATATATATATATATATATATATATATATATATACTGACTATCCCACTACACAGGAGCATACATATGGACAATGCTTTGTAGACGATAGTGGGGACGCTACGAAACATCGCACAAAGAGGAGACCGAGAACGTGTATCGAGTTTGAAATCACAACGATTCTAAAGCAGTTCCACTTCAATAAAAAAATAATTTGCAATAAAATAATATTGCGGCCATAAATTGAGATGTGAGCTATCCTATCTTTCAAGTTAGATCAAACTGCACACGGTGTGCAAATTTTATTGAAATCGGTTGAGTAGCTCAGGAGTCCATCGCGGACAAACAACGTGACGCGTAATTTATGTATATTAAGATATATCTCCGATAACGTTAATTCAAATCTGAATTAGCTCAGATGGAAGAGTATACGGTAGATGACCGCAAGGTTGTGGGTTCGATTCTCGGCATCAACATTTTTTTTTCTTCTTTTCTTTATTTTCTACAAATAATTAGTTTTTAGTTCAGTTTTTATGTAAATAATATCAATAAGAAAGAGCAATTAATAATTACATCTGTAAATCTTACAGGATTCACGGATGTGAAGGCATTAAAAAGTCATAAAAATGACACATGTTTTATGTGAGTATTGTAAAAAATACTTTTCCTACGATCACATAGGAAAGTAACACATATCGCACTCTCTACTCCCATGGAAAGTGACCTTAATTCTCACGCGGCGGAAAGTTACTTTCCGCACTAGTGCGTTCTTTTACTAGTATGGTTCTTTTATTGATGGAGAAAAACAATTGTGATGAAAAACGATAACAAATCATTTAGGAATCTGACTTATCAAGTTGAAATAGGACGTGTTCACTGTCTCTCCTGGTATTGACGGTGTTTTGGTGGACAATTTCGATCATTTCGCTGAGAAGTCTTTTTGACAGAAAAGGTTTTTTTATCAAGGATAGTGGGGTTTTCAAAAAAAAAATGACAATTTTCTCTAGAATGTTCTACTAGAGCAGTGGGATTCTGGACATTCCGTTTTTTGTGTCCCTATCGTGTTCAGATATGCGCCTCGTTAAATACCGGCCTGTTTGACCAACGTAGCGTTTTGTACAATTATAACAGTTGATTTTATAAACGACGTTTGATTGTAGATTGGTAGGGGTTCTCGTTTTCTGGCATGAATAAAACAGTGTTATCATTTGAAAATTTTCAGAGAGATTTTTCACTATTTTAAATTATTGGTTTTGTTAAAGGTTTGTTATCCTGGAGATTTTTTTTATTAGTGATGGAGGGTAATTGTTTTTTAATAAAATTGTTTGATTTGTTCAAGATTTTTTTTATGATATTCTGGGTTTGAAATTTTGAGCGTTCTTGTTTTCAAATTCCTAATGATGTTTATTTTATGTAGAAAATTATGATGTGGAAAATAATTGAGAAACCTCTCTGAAAAAGTTGGTTGTGTTACCAATCTACTTTCAACACGTTGTTAGGAGTTTTAATGACATTGGTGTCTAGAAAAGCTAAAGCATTATTATTTTCTTCCTCTATAGTAAACTTCAATCGTGAGTCGAAACTCTGGAAAACGTCCAGAATTTCAGATTTATTGTTTTCAGGAACTGCTGTGGAAATGTCGTCAACATATCTTTCGAAGAAGGTACAGAGAAAGATAGCTTGTCTAAGCATTGTTGTTGTAGTTCTGACATAGTTAGATCAGCACTGATAGGAGACATGCAATTACCAAATCCTAAACCATATATCTGTTGGTAAAAAATTCCATCATAGTTAAAGTAACTGGAATCTATACAGAATTCAAAAACTTTGATAAAAGTATCTAGGCACAACGTGATGAATTCAGAAATGATATTCCAACGTTTCTTGATAATTTTCATTGTGAGGTCAACTGGAATATTGGTGAAAAGAGATGTTACATCTAACGAAATAAGTAAGTAATTTTCAGGGTTTGTTTTGTCACGAATAAAATTGAAAAACTCGAAAGAGTCATCAACATGATATTCGTCTTTTTCTAATCCATGTTTCAATATTTCACTCAGTCATTTAGACAGCTTATAGATAGGGGGACCTATAAAACTGACAATTGGTCTCAAAAGTTTTTTTCTTTGTGTATTCTGGGTGAAAATAGATTTAGGAAACACACCATTTTCAGTTGTGAATTATTTTGCACATGTTTTATTTATGTAATTGTTTTCTAAAAGTTCTTTTACTATTTTGTTATTCTTGTTTTGTATTTTAACATTTTATAGGTATTATTATCACTGAACATTCCATTAGCCTTTTCAATAAATTCTTTTTTGTCCAGAATAACTGTAGTGATGCCCTTGTCTGCTCTCGTTATTATCAATTGAGCGTTTTGTTTGAGACTGAGACTGAGTAGCTTTTATGTAATCAAAAACTTGTTTGTAAATTATTTTGTTATCTTTAAGTTTGTCGGAAGTTGTGAAGATCGTCAAAATATTGACAACCTTGTTTCTTTTCTCAATTTTTTCTTCACTGGTTTTATAATTATTAATTATATGTTCAACGTCAACTATTATATCTTTGAGAGGGATAATTTTATCATCATACGGTGAGTTGAACTGTTCTCCCATACTCAGTAGTTTTGACTCAATTTTTTTTAGTCGTTCATGAAATCCGGCATTTTATTGAATAAATATAATAAAAAACAAATATTTATTTGACAGATTTCAAAAGAGGTACAGATATATAGTTGATTAACAAATAAATATAGAGTCCCCACAGAAGGATAAACCTGTGCGTGGGTTTTATCATACAAGTATAAATATAAGTAATATGATAAACATATAAGTAGTATCATATGAGTATTAATATAAGTAATATAATAAACAAATAAAGAGCGAGATTTAACAGTTTTATTAGCAAATACATATTCAAACAAAAGTAATATATAATTAAGAGCAAATGGTGTAATTCTGTATTAAGAAGGGGATTTTATATATATATATATATATATATATATATATATATATCAATCAATCGATTTATTTGCTTATTATCAGTACAATAGATTTAGCATCGTCAATTTAGTATCGTATATGTTAACCAATGTAACTTTTTTGCAATATATATATTATTATTATTATTAGATAGGAAGAAATGTCTCAAATAAAAGTTGTAGTTATTTGAATATTATCTATTTATTCATACATTGTGGAATTATATATTTTTTATGTCGATATATTTGGTCGATGTATTTGGACTCTAGGTAAACTTAGAATCCAAACTTTTAGTTTATTTTTGAATAATTCAGTACTTACAATAGTTTTGGTATCTGTTGGAATGAGATTATACAGCCGAGGAGCCTAGGTAAGTATAATATCTCTGTAAAGTATTTTTTTGCGATTTTTGTACATAGGTAACGGGTATCATAATGGTGTTCAATTGTTTCAAGTTCATGTTTATTATTGTGTTGTCTTATGACAGTTTTTGAGAAGTAAAGTTGTCATATGTCTAGAATCTATGTTTATTTAGATATCGCTTCTGTAGGATGAGTTCCTTTTTTATTTGCGATTATTTTCAAAGTTGATTTCTGTATTTGTTCTAGGTTCTTTATATGAGTGGTAGTTGCTGCTCCCTTGGCAACTACCCCATAGGAGAGGTGAGTTTCAAACATAATATGGTATAGCATGCGCCAACTGATCTTTATGTAGTTAGTGTGGCATGTATTTCAATCTATATGTGACAATACGTATTTTTTTTACTAAGTAGTCAGTACTGCGTCCCATTTCAGGTGGTCATCTATTTACAGGGTGTCCCTGGACTTCCTCTTTTCCTCTCGGAAATGTATAGATGTGGTCAAAATATCACCAGTACTTCATATAACTTTTGTTCCTAAAAGCCTTCGTTATCAAGTTACGGGCCCTCAAAGTTACAAAATGAAAAATGTTTTTCTTTGATAACTTTCAAAGTTAATATTCAAAATCATCTAAATTTTGGTGATTGACTAAACAAATGAATGTTTCCGATGAGCTTTCATGCAGGAGTCAGTTGTTTCGCTACAAACTCAGGAACGGACTACCCTCAATGGTCCACACCCCAAAACTTTGAAATGACAGATAATTATTCAATAGTTTTCAACAAATAAGGTTACGTAGACAATTTTCTGAATGAAACTAATCGTGTGGAAAGTCGATCAAAGCAACGATTCTTAATAAAAATGCAGTTTACTCGACGACATCAAACCCTATCGTCCACCATTATTTGAAATGAAAAATTTTCATAGTAGAAATACTAATGCTAACGTTAATTCAACATTTATAACAGGGATAATACAAAATATGCTAAAATAAAGTCGTAAACAAAAATTACAGTACCTAGTTGAAAGTTTTATTCACAATGTAGATATTTTTTCAAATGAAATATCAAGTTATGTAGATTCGTGGTGTTTTTGAACTAACAAGCTACTCCACTATGAAATATCGAATTCAGTCCATATTTTGTATGTACGCCTGGAATAAGCACGTTTCGGGTTGTGTTATCTGAATTTCTTGAAACTCAACATTTGGATGTTGCAAATTCGTATTCACAGCTTAAATGTTGAGGAGTTTCACTGATAAAAATAATTTTATGGGAAAAAATCTTTAATCCGAAGATAAATTCAGCTGAAAAAACGCACATCGAGAGACATAACTAATAAAAAGCAAACGAATAAACTACAAAAACGGCTGCACATGAATAGGTGAAAAATATCCGGTGAATAAATTTATGTTCCATTTCTTCCACAATTGGTTCCTGGATAAGCAAAGAGAGAATATGACTTTTATTACTCGAGTTTTATTCAGTGATGAAGCAGGTTTCAGTAGAGATGGAGTAATCAACTCTCACAATCTCCACATATGGGCCGAAGAAATTCCCTATGGGATATTGCAAACCAAACACCAACGGAAATTCAACGTGAATGTTTGGGCTGGTATCATAGGAAGCCATCTTATAGGACCATCCGTTCTACATGACCGATTCAATGGATAACGTTATTTGGAGTTCATTCAGAACGATTTGAATGGACTTTTGGAACATGTTCCCTTGCAAACCCGAAGAGATATGTGGTTTATGCATGATGGCGCTCCTCCTCATTTTAGTTTGATTGTGCGGGACCATCTGAACCAGATTTTCCCCAATAGATGGATTGGTAGAGGTGGGCCATATTCATGGCCACCGCGGTCTCCGTATTCAAATCCATTGGATTTCTTTCTGTGGGGGCATCGTTTACGCTACACCTATTCACACCAGAGATGCCTTGTTGAATAGAATTTCATTACATTGTGAAGCCATACGAAACGACCCTGGCATGCTATTTCAAGTGCAGAGAGGGTGTTTGCGCCGACTAAGAAAATTTATTGAGAGAGACGGGGGTCATATCAAGCAGTTTTTGCAGCGGATTTTGCATTTCTGTTTGCTCTTGAGGCTTGCGATCGATTATTTACACCATGCGTTTTGTAAGGTAAACGTGTTTGCATGATGAAAATTCGTTATGAACATTGTACCTATCATTTATATTTTCATTACAAATTAATCTTTTCGAATAATGGTAGACATCTCAAGCTGGATGTCGTCGAACAAAAATGCATTTTTATCAAAAATAATTGCTCCAATCGATTTTCCACACGAGTACTTTATTCAGGAAATTGTCCAGGTAACCTTGTTTTGTTAAAACATATTGACAAATCCCAGTCATTTCGAAGTTTTGAGGTGTGGACCATCGGGGGTAGTCCGTTCCTGACTTTGTAGCGAAACAACTGACTCCCGCATGAAAGCTCATCGAAGGAATTCATTTGTTCAGTCAATCACCAAAATTAAGATCATTTTGAATATTCACTTTGAAAGTTATCAAAGAAAAACATTTTTCATTTTGTAACTTTGAGGGCCCGTAACTTGGTAACGAAGGCTTTTAGGAACAGAAGGTATATGAAGTAATGGTGATATTTTGACCCCATCTATAGATTTCCGAGAGGAAAAGAGGAAGTCCAGGGACACCCTGTATATGCCAAGATACTTTGTTATCTACTGGTAATATAGTGAGATTCACTTTTTCGTATGGTATCAGTAGTGACCTGAAACTTGGTAGATTTTAACATAATAAGTGAAGGTGATGTAAAATGTTTTGCACTTATTCATACTTTGAAATATTCTTCAACTTTGTCTTTTAGGGAGCTACATGTTTCCGATTTATAAATTACTACTGTTTCGTCTGCAAAGTTTATTATTTCCCCTTCTACATTTAGTGCAAGAAGATCGTTTAAGTAGTTATTGAGGAAGGTTGGCCAGGACTATTCCCTGTGGTACACCATATTGGACTATTCGGGATTCACTGAGCGCATCTTTGATTTTTACACATTTATTTCTTTTGTGAATATAACTATAAAGAAATTGGTAGGATTTCTGTCTAAATCCCATCCTTCTAGAAATTGAGTGTGAATGCTTTCTTCAAGTCTACGAATATACGTAGTGATGGTAATTTTTTGTCTACATATTCACTGATTTTGTAAGAAAGAAGTGTTACTGCATCTGTAGTTGATTTGCCTGTTCGAAATCCGAATTGTGTTTTTGATAAAATTTTATATTTTGTTAGGTATTTTTATATGCCTGTTTTTAGAATGGTTTCGAAGATCTTCGAGAAGTATGTGATCACGGGGCGGCAGTTATCTACTTTCAGTTCATTCCCAGATTTGAATATTGGTGAAATGAATGCGCATTTAAATGGAGTCGCACATATTCTACTTCTGAATGACCAGTTTATCAGGTATGTTAGTGGTTTTGTTAGTTCCTATGCTATCAATTTAATGGTTTCAGCTCTAGGAGATTTTTTATTCTATCGATGAAAGTCTTGTTTGGCTACTTCAATAATTTTTTCAACCTATTTTTATACTATTTATATTTTGTTTTATTTATTTCAGTTCAGTTCAGGTTTGATAAAGATTTGTTTTTTTATTAATGGACTTGAGAATGGTATTAGTAATACATTGATTTATGTTTATGTCTTCCCTTATAATTTTAATTTTGTTTGTACTTTGCTCCACGATTTTCTTGTTTTTTTTATTATCTGTTCAATACCGTTTGATGTGTATGAATCCTACCAATTCTCATTTCAGTTTTTTTATATTAATAATTTTTTATATTTTGATTTTTTTGGAAAGGGTTTTTGTTTTCAGGTGAAATGATTTGTAGTGCGATAGAAAAGTGATCAGTTAAATCTGTTTCAAGAATGAAGGTATCATATTTGTAGCTATTAGAGTTATCTTTCACAAAGCAGTGATCTATACAGTTACCAGACGTTGCCCTTGCTACCGAATTTATGTGGGAATTGTGACAAAATTGATAATCTCCGACCCCGAAAAACCCAAATACCAATTTTGAGTGGAATTGGGCCATAATAACAAAACACGTCGTCATTTTGGAGCCGCCATCTTTAATTTATGAATTTTGACAAAAACATCATGATGTCCGACCCCAAAAACCTGCACATACCAATTTTAATTGGAATCAGGCTACAACCACAAACATCGTCGCCATATTGGAGCCGCCATCTTGAATTTATGAATTTTGACAAAAAAAATTGTGATCTCTGTCCTCGAAAACCCCCACATCGAACAATAATCACAAACCTCTTGAAGCCGCCATTTTCCATTGAAATCGTCACTGGAATTATGAACACCTGCCAAATTTCACATTATTCGGACAATTAGAAGTGGGTCAAAACTCATTTGCAAGATTTGAACTGAACATACATACATACATACAAATGTGAAGTTGAATAAAAGCGTGTGAAAAACAATGATATCATATATTTATTTCACTAGTAACATTTACATATAAAATCTACATTCCAATATATAAAATAAAAAAAGGTGGATAATTGATTTTTCTCAATTGGCTAGGAAGTCCGGAAAAATACTTCCACTAGGCTCCCACAACATAGTGAAATATATTTCCAAAACTTGGTTTCAAAAGTCTTTTCTGTACATTTGATATTTGAGTTTGTACGAAAGTTCCTCATTGGTAGAAATATGAATGTTCTTCATGTGATACTCATTAATGGACCCTAGAGTATGGATGACAAAATAAATTATTAATCTGGAAATGCCCAGGTTGAAGAGCAAGAAGAATTGAATCTTACAAAATTATTCTGTTTTAGGCGTAGATGATGTCAGTTTTGGTTCCGTCAAGCTGCGGTATACTCTATCGAAAATTTTCCGAATATCATCTAAAATAGAGTTACATCGATCTATTATTCCCTGGAATGGATTGACCGATTTTATGAATGGATTCATCGCTCTTCCAACTGCCTCCCCGGCCAAACCTTCAAACGTGCTGATTGGATGAGTTAAAACCGAAAATAATCCAGGAGAAGCTCTTCCTTGTGTCTGGGATATCATCGATACCTTTGAAAATAAAAGAAGTTTTAGATATTTGTCGAAGCATTCGTAGATAAAACAGATTTATGGAATGGAACACTTCATAACTCTTTTCCACTTTTTTTAATACACCTCTTCTTAATATAAGAAAACTGAGGAAACCGATATAATAAAAAATAGTTTTATGTGCACTCGATGAAGATTTGTGACTTTCAAATCCATACCAAGGGTTCGCTGCTAGAAGAGATAAACCATTCTATGAATCATTCTGAGATGAATGAAATAAATTGAGCTCAGTATCTTTTTTCTGAGATATTTAATTATTTGTGAATACAGGAAGGGCTTCAAACTTGCATTCACTGCTTACTAAAATATCATTTGAACTCATTCGAAAGTTGTATGTTAAGCCTATCAATATATGCATGAATAACCTATACCTACTTGAGAATAACTAATGTTACAGTTCTTGTTAACTCCAAACTTGTCTGGTACTGCTTGGAAGCCCTGTAAAGGGTGAGCTTTCAAAACAGACTATCTCTGGCTTGGATGCCAGGCCACACAGGCTACAAGGGCAACGAAGAGGCAGATTCATAGCCCGAGAAGGAGCACGACGTGTTCCAATTGGCCCAGAACCTTTTCGTGGACAGCAAAGGTTGCGAACAACACAAACCGATAATTGGTTGAAAGAGCAATCTCAAGAATGGTGGAACAAGGCGCCGGACATGAGACAGGCCAAAGAGTTCATCAAGGAACCATCGCCAAAATTCACGGAGTACCTGCTAAGCCAGAATAGGAGATCAACTAGGATCATGGACACTGTGGACTCAACAACCACATGTAGGTTCTGCCAGGAGGAGGAAACCTCAGCTCAGCTACTGTGCTACTGTGAAGGCCTCACAAGTCTAAGGTTTTCAACGATAGGGCGGAAAAACCAGATTTGTAGCAACTCATGGGTAAGTTGAAAATATGGATTCCAACGAATATGCTGTTACAAACTTTGAACTTTCTATGGATTCGAGAATTTGTTTCCAGAGTCAGTTCAACAATAAGGTTCCCGAAAGGTAACAACATTTCCCAAATTTATTTACGGTATGAAAACAGTTAATTCGGATAATAAGTGGGGATACTCAAGAAACTACTGCAAACTATCGACATTCCGAAGGAATCTTAATCCAATCAAGGAAAATATTTGAATTCTACAAATCTACAAATAATCTCTACTCACCAGAATAAGTGACAGGGAACATAGCAATAATGTGGAAGTTTTCATGTTGACCAAAATATAGAAACGTCAGTTGTGATAACTTGTGGCACTTATATAAATTTTTAGGCTATCGCGAACTTCGATCCATAATTCATAAAAATGTCCTCGTTGATTACCATAGATAAGTGTTGTTATTTCCAGTCTGTAAGTATTCGAAGATAACTCCGAATTTCTCACCAATTAGCATGTTGAATTACCGTGAATTAAACATTTTCGATATTCCAGCTGAATAGTTCCAAAAAGGAAATTTCACCGAAAAAAAAGTAACCTAGAACACAAAATAGGTATTTTTATACAGTGACCGGCAGAAAGTACGCATCGTACGGGAAATTCTTTTATTAATAAATTTTGACAAATATCGATACGTGCAATCGCTTCTGCATCAAAAAAAACCCCTGAAGACGTTGTACAGTGCCGTTCGTGTTTGGCGGAAAATTTGAATTTTTTTAAAATTATGTCTCAAAACACACTTATTCGAAAAACGTTATTCGGAAAAGTTGTTCAGAATGACATTTTATAGCTATGTACATGTTACGAAGAACATCTGAATCAAAAAAATAAAAATAAATTGTTTGCTATAAAAAAAATCAATTCGGAAAAATTCATTTCTGACAAAGGAACTCATTACCAACGCCAACAGTAATATTTCAAATGATATTTTGTGAATATTCGCAAGCTATTTCTATTTTATTCGGAGGAATTTTGAAATTTGTCAAGTGTTCAGCTGCTTCATAAAAGGCCACTGAAATATCTCCAGGATATTATAATCCCGATACTATTTATTATCAATAAAGGACCATGTATCTACACAATTTCAATTTGAATTTTTTATTAGAACAAAAAATGTATTTACTTTTTGACATAACAAGAACTTACAAATTTTTATCTTTTTATTTTCAAACAATTCAAAATAAAATTAGAAACTGAAATAATTATAAACCAAACAATTTCATGCATACTCGAAACTTTGTAATTGCTCATTACTCGACATGTCTACCCTGACGTTCAATACATGTAGTTGTTCGTGATTTCATTTCGCAGCATTTGCGGTGTAATATTATTAATACATTGTAGTATTACTTCTTCTAAATGGTCGATATTATGAAGTGGCCGTATGTTTATAAACCCTTACTTTTAAGGTACCCCCATTAAAATAAATCCAAGGGCGTCAAATCGGGGATCTTCCAGGCCACGGGTTTTCTGAATATCGTCCTATCCACTTATGAGGAAAGTGTTCGTTAAGTGAACTAGGGTACTATGTATTGACGCTCCGTCTTGTTGGAAAAAAATATAATTTCTTCTTTCCAGCGGTAATCCATGTAAGAAATAAAAAAACTCGTTATTTAAAAACTCTGAATAATTTCGTGAATTAAAGTTGGCCCTAAAACAGTAAGGCCCAATGATCTGCGTATCTAATATGTCGCACCGAACATTACTTTTGAAGGAAAATTGACTTTTTGCCTGTATCGCCAATTTGGGTTCTCATCAGCCCACCATCTACAGTTCTGGGAACTGACAGTACCGTTTGATGTAAAAGTCGCACCATCAGTAAATACAACTTTTGTAGAGAAAGTTTGGCATTCTTCAATCGTGCCTTGGAACCAAAATGAAAAATCTAAGCGGGCATCGAAATCTTTATCGAGTAAGGTGTAGACGAATTTTGATTTGGATGCACGAAATTTATTATTCTTCAAAATTCTTCTAATGGATTTTTCAGATATACTAGTTTGTTCCTGCCTCTCCGATAGTTCTATCTGTGGATTGTCTGTTACCGATAACAAAACATTAAAGGTACCTTCTTCATTAGTGACGGGCTTACTATGTAGAATTTTGTAACGATTTGCTACACTGCCTGTAGCTTTAAATTTGTTCAAAATACGCAACACAGTAGATCCATGGATATTCTCATTTGGATGTCTAGCATTGAATATATCTGCTGCTTCTCTGGAACTATGAAAACTCTCGCCACATATTAAGACGAGCTCAATTTTTTCTTGCAAACTTAGCTTTTCTTGGGGCATCTATAATTTTTGTTAACGCACAACAAAATGTAAAATCACTTTTACAATGACAATTCAACTCATGTATAAAAAATCGCATATGCCACATATGCGCTGTCAGTTTGACAGCGGCAAATGTTAGCTGCAACTTTTACGGCGACAAATGCACTAGTGGTTTTTTTACTTATTCATTTGTTTATCAATTATTATCGCGGTGTTATATATATATATATATATATATATATATATATATATATATATATATATATATATATATATATATATATATATATATATATATATATATTTATATATATATATATATATAAATAAATAAAGTTTGCATTGATATGTTTCTAAATTTATTATTCATTAAATTGTCCTGCCGAATTACATTCGATGTTTGTATTGATATCGGGTAAATTTGTGTTGCTCAAATTCTAAACTGTTTCCTTCAGCAATTTGACTCGAGAAACTGCCAACCTAAAAACGCTCCACCTTCGTTGTCGCGTTTTCAATAGTTGACAGTTTTTCTCGTCTGATTGCTAGGTAACAGTTTCTCATTAAACAACCCAAATTTACCCGATAAAATACAAACCTCTCGTGCAATTATAAGTGAAAAAAACTATACAAGAAAGACGATAAAAATACCTGGATAAATAATAACACTACTAAATCGTTTGACAACTCTTAATAACATATTAGCATTATTAGTCATTTGTTTCATGGCCTCTTCGATCATGATGAAATCTGCGATGCACGCATAACATTGTAGGTATGTATGATTCCAACAATTTGTCAAAAATCAATTTATTTTTTGATCGATTTTTTTTATGAAAATTGTTTAGATACAAGGGCAGTTATTGATAATAAACAGTATCGAGATTATTATGTCCTGGATATAATTCAGTGACCTCTTATGAAGCAGCTGAACACATGGCAAATTCACAGATTTCCAATTTTCTCTGAATAAAATAGAAATATTTTGAAAATCTTTACAAAATATTATTTGAGATATTACTGTTGGCTTCACTGATGAGTTTCTTTGTCAGAAATGAATTTTTACAAATTGATTTTTTTTCTATGGCAAAAAATTAATTTTTATTTTTTTAACTCAGATTTTCTTCAAAACATGTATATATGAAATGTCATTCTGAACAACTTTTCCGACTAACATTTTACGTTACGAAATTATCCTGACACTGTCATTACGCTGACGCTGGTGACGTAACCCGTTTCGCAAGTATATTGAACAAGTATCACAATTTTGCCGCACACTGTATGTACTCAGGTGTACATACTGCCCTCATGTATTTATTTCTTTCTTCGCAAATTGATTATTGTGATGTTTTTTGTGTTTATAAAACATTGACCTTCCAATGAATGATGTGAAGGGACAACGAAAATTATTATTATTATTATTAATGAATCCATACGACCCCCTTGAATTTCCACGATCTAAAAGTATATTGTCATGAAATAGAAAAATCGAAAACTCGAAGTACGCAGTCTATTTTCACACAAGGATTCAATATAAATTTAACCACAAAATGGTAGATCACAGGGGGAAAACAACTACTTTCCTAGCTAATACCACGCAGAACGTTGAATGATATTCACCTGAAAATCCATGGAAAATTCCATATAAATGGAAATTGATTGCAAATGTTTCTTTCTGATAAGCTCGATTATGTTCAATTTATGTCGTGTTCGCCTTACAATCCGCATACCGGTTTCAGGCTTTTTGGCCCTAATCAGTACGGAGTAGTCACCAGCCAAAGATCCGAAGAGCTCTGGCTGAAGCGAGACACAACGTAAACAAATCATCATCGAGCTTATAACATCTATAGTTACACCGGAAAAGATAACTTTCAACTGGCGGTTCCTAGTGACAGAAAGAAACACTCCATACATCTCCCACCTCGATAGGATTCTAAATGAAAGATTCCTTCTTAGTAGGAGTGGCAAGCCTGACTAGCAAATCGTGAAAAGTAAAAAGCCATGTGAAAAGTAGAATGAAATAGAATAATCGAAAACTCGAAGTACGCAGTCTATTTTCACACAGGGATTCAATATAAATTGAACCACAGAATGGTAGACCACAGGGAAAAAACAACTACTTTCCTAGCTAATACTACGCAGAACGTTGAATGATATTCACCTGAAAATCCATGCAAAATTCCATATAAATGGAAATTGATTGCAAATGTTTCTTTCTGATAAGCTTGATTATGTTCAATTCATGTCGTGTTCGCCTAACAATCCGCATACCGGTTTCAGGCTTTTTGGCCCTCATCAGTACGGAGTAGTCACCAGCCAAAGATCCGAAGAGCTCTGGCTGAAGCGAGACACAACGTAAACAAATCATCATCGAGCTTATAACATCTATAGGTACGCCGGAAAAGATAACTTTTAACTGGCGGTAATAAGTGACAGAAAGAAACACTCCATACATCTCCCACCTCGATAGAATTCTGAATAAAAGATTACTTCTCAGCAGGAGTGGCAAGCCTGACTAGCAAATCGTGAGAAGTAAAAAGCCATGTGAAAAGTGGAATGAAATAGAAAAATCGAAAACTCGAAGTACACAGTCTATTTTCACACAAGGATTCAATATAAATGGAACCACAAAATGGGTAGATCACAGGGGAAAAACAACTTCTTTCCTAGCTAATACCACGCAGAACGTTGAATGATATTCACCTAGAAATCCATGCAAAATTCCATATAAATGGAAATTGATTGCAAATGTTTCTTTCTGATAAGCTCGATTATGTTCAATTTATGTCGTGTTCGCCTAACAATCCGCATACCGTTTTCAGGCTTTTTGGCCCTCATCATTACGTAGAAGTCACCAGCCAAAGATCCGAAAAGCTCTGGCTGAAGCGAGACACAACGTAAACAAATCATCATCGAGCTTATAACATCTATAGGTACGCCGGAAAAGATAACTTTTAACTGGCGGTACCTAGTGACAGAAAGAAACACTCCATACATTTTTACGTTGTGTCTCGCTTCAGCCAGAGCTCTTCGGATCTTTGGCTGGTGACTACTCCGTACTGATGAGGGCAAAAAAGCCTGAAACCGGTATGCGGATTGTTAGGCAAACACGACATAAATTAAACATAATCGAGCTTATCAGAAAGAAACATTTGCAATCAATTTCCATTTATATGGAATTTTGCATGGATTTTCAAGTGAATATCATTCAACGTTCTGCGTGGCATTAGCTAGGAAAATAGTTGTTTTTCCCCTGTGATCTACCATTTTGTGGTTCAATTTATATTGAATCCTTGTGTGAAAATAGACTGCGTACTTCGAGTTTTCGATTTTTCTATTTCATTCCACTTTCCACATGGCTTTCTACTTTCCACGTATATTGTCATTGTCGGAATTTATTAGTGCTTGCGAAATTTTGAATTTTATTCCACATGTACCCGTTTATGTATAGAATGAATTATTTCGGTATTATTACTTTATATTAATATTTTGTATTTTCTCCTATTCTAGTTTCGCGTATTACACCGTATCCTTCGAAATCGTATATTTTCTGAAATTTATCCGTCTCTGGTGACATATTCGGTGCTTCAAGATAACTCTCCTCTCCGAAATATTCTGACAAAATTCTTGTGATAAATTAGGCAAACTCTTATGTAAATGCGAGTCGGTGTCTCCAGAAATAGATATATCTGCAAAAATGGGACAAACACGAGTATAAATCACGCCGAGTACCAGAGTAATTTACCAAGAAACTTGAAGTAAGACATATCGATTCTTCATAACTCCTTCAAAGCTACATACCCGCGATTTATTAGAGGGTTTTTAGTACATGCCAGAAAATGGTTTTCAAGGGAACTATGTGTTAGGTTTGCGCTTTTAATGGAATCAAACATGACCTTAGACACCTATAAATCATGAAAGAGTATGTTGAATATGTTTCGCTTCGGAAAAATGGTCGGGCTATCATAACTGGACGTACACTACGGACCAGAAATATGGAACATCATATACCGACCATCTGCATCGATCTACACGATGTCTTAAATAAGACAAAGAAAAATATAATTATCGAATGCAGCTTAGAGGAACATGTAGAAACACTAGAACAAACGGGTGACGTTTTCAGAGAATTCGAACAAATTAACCTCAACATTTCGTAAATCGCCTGATTTTTTAATGCCTTAATTGTTAATAAAAAAAAGAAAATCATTTTTTTTCCAACGGGAAACTTTTTTAAAGCCTTTGAAGAATATATCCAAGAAATGGAAAAAATATCAGGTTTTTAGTTTGAAAATCATCAGGGATTTTTATGTTAATTTCAAACTTGTGAAAAAAAACTTAATTAACAAAACCACAACTAATAGAAAAATTGCGCGATTTTTTTTCCGACGGATTATTGTTCATTCATGTATCCAAATGGCACATGAATATTTTTGTTCCTTAATATTCATATTTAATAGGTTAGATAATAAATTTTGAATTCGCTGTTAGCACTTGTTATATTACCCGGCAAAATCAAATTCATTAACTTAATTTTCTGTAGATATATCACAAGTGATGGTTGATTTGGTGAGTATACTGTAACGATTGCATTTCTCAAAACGTTTTTTTCTATACTCTTTGCAGAGCAATATGAAGTTCTAACAGCAAATAGATCACTTTTAAATCTTCAAAACTTCAAACCTCAATAAAGATTTATAATAATAATATAATAATATTGAGGTCACATTTCAACTCAAAACTAATATATACAACTAAACTATCTATACAGGGTGTTATGTAATCAGTGTCCGATATTTTACAGGACGATTTCTCAGTTATGTTATTTATAAGGTGAGAAGTTCATACAAGCATGGGTCTGCAAGGCCTTCATTTTTTAACCGACGAAACCAAAAAGGAGGAGGTTCTCTATTCGACCCGTATATTTTATGTTTTTCCATCATATTTTTTTATGTATGATCACTCATAACTTTTTACTGAGGCGTCCGATTCCGATAGTTCTTTTTTCAGTGGATAGGGTGTACTTCGAAGGTGGTCCCATTTGAATTTAAAAGATGAAATCCACCCCTAAGGGTAGCGAAATGAAGGATCACTCACCCTCTGAATTCTGGTCCGTTAACCGATTCTATCAGGCATAACTTTGTACTGGGTTCTTCGATTTGGATGATTCTTTTTTTAATAGATAGGGTATACCTTATATTTGGATTTCGAAAGGAACTAGCCACCCCTACGGGTAGAAAAATAGGGGATAATTGATTTTTCACTAGTGAAAATTAGCACACACATACGTAGTTGACAATGACAGATCGCTACTGACATTATTCTTGTTCCGTCAAAATCAGTATATTTTATGAGAGGATGGAATGATATACAGAGTAATGAAATAAACTAACCAGAACAACGAAAATAATTTATATTACAACAAATAGTAAAAGTAGATAATCATATTATTTAACTGGTAATAGTTGAAGTAAGGTGGGTAAGTTAGTATTTTGGAAGTAATAAAAAAACAAGTAGGTAGTAAGTGGTAGATTTTAGCCACAAAAAATTTAAAAATAAAAACTTTTTAACAAAAAATTGAACCGACAAAATACGGAACTGAGGAGAAAAAATAAAAACTTTTTAACAAAAAATTAAACCGACGAAAAAATCAACTGAAAAGCAAAAAATTAAATAAACCTTTTTAGTCCAAATGATAATTGAGCTCCTAAACTAATGTAAGTAACTGATTTTGAGTCGGCGCCAAACAAACTAGCAATTGAATTGGGTGAAGCGTAAAATGATGGCAGCGAGATGCACGGCTGCGTTTTGATGACTTCTTTCATAGATAATGATCTTCGATAATTGTTTGTTTGGCGCCGACTCAAAATCAGTTACTTACATTAGTTTAGGAGCTCAATTATCATTTAGACTAAGAAGGTTTATTTTATTTTTTGCTTTTCAGTTGATTTTTTCGTCGGTTTGATTTTTTGTTAAAAATTTTTCATTTTTTACTTTTCAGTTCCGTATTTCGTCGGTTTAATTTTTTGTTAAAAAGTTTTCATATACAAGGTTGAAAATTTATTTTTATTTTGGTTTTTCGTGAATAATTTTTAAAATAATGAAACAGGGAATTTTATGGCATAGTGGACAAATTATTAAATTGAAGAAAAAAAGCATCCTCAAGTGGGAGTCGAACCCACAATCTCATGATTTCTAGCATCTGAGCCATACGAGGACATAGGAAGCGACACACACTCGTGAATCATTTCCTTCCACAATTTAATATTCATGTTAGAAATGAATCGAAAATCAAACATACTCATTACTGGCCGTAATTATTAAATTATTAAATTAAAGAAAAAAAAGTATCCTCAAGTGGGAGTCGAATCCACGACCTCATGATTTCTAGCCATACGCTCTACCATCTGAGCCATTTGAAATAATGTCGATATTTGGACGAAAATTGGTATTTGGGGATTTTTTAATATGAGAAATTCAAATTTGATCTTAGTTTGGCCCTTAATTGTAGGGGGTGCCGCCTACAGGTCTTTGTCTCTTCTGGGGAGTCACAACTTCGTCGAGCATGTATGTATCACATTTTCTAAGACAAAACTGGACTCTATCATTTTTACGTGAAAAAGGTATGTTTTTCAAAAGTCGCTACAAGCAGCCGTTTTCGAGATATGTCAAAAATAAATTCTTTTTAATTTATTATTATTGTGATAATTTGTAAAAAATGGAAAACCTTACCAATACAGAGTATGCTGACATTTATTCTACTAACGGACTTGCTAACGGAAATGCATATGAGGCTAGACGTTTGTATCAGGAGCGTTATCCGAGCCGCACAACTCCTACTTCAAACGTTTTCAAGAATTCACGCTCGGTTAAGGGAAACAGGAAGTTTTGAGAAAGCTAGTCATCTGTCGGGTGCACATTGAATGGTAAGAACCCCAGAAACCAAGGAAGCAGTTCTTAATCTGGTAGGAGAACACCCGGAAACAAGCTCCAGAGCAAAAGTGCTGACGTTAAACATTTCTCATGTTCTCAATTTTAATTGATAATTTGTTATATCCCTACCATATTCAAAGAGTTCAGGCACTACTCCCCCATTACTTTCCGTTACGTATCCGTTTTGTCGTTGGTTTTTCCAATGCCTTATTCAAAATTCTTTATTTGAAAATCAAATCCTGTTTACCGACGAAGCCAATTTCTTAGGCAACGCTATACGAAATTTCCACAACAATCATTTTTCGTCAGAGGAAAACCTCCATGCGATACAGGAATCACATTTCCAAGAATAGTTCTCTCTCAACGTGTTGGCAGGAATCCTTGGAGATTTTATCGGTCCATTCTTCATTCCGGGAAGATTGAACGGAGAGATATCGTCATTTTCTTGAAGGAGATTTGCCTATTTTACTAGAATATGTGCCACTCAGACTACAAAATGAAAATTGGTTAATACATGACGGTGCCCGGCACATTTTAGCATCCAAGCGCGAGAATTTTCAGATCAAACTTTCGGCTACCGTTGGATAGGTCGGGAAGGGCCTTAACCATGGCCCCCTAGGTCACCAGACCTTAACAGTTCAGATTTTTTCCTGTGAGGACATCTAAAATCCTCAATTTACCAGACACATATTCAAAATGAAGAAGAATTGAGTAATCGAATAATTAAGAGAGAGAGAGAGAGAGAGAGAGAGAGAGAGAAATATACTTTACTGTCAAAGAATAAACATGTTCTTATTGACAAAGTTAAAAATAAAAAGTTTTAACAATAATTGTAGGTAACTAATATAAAAATCAATTACAGTAACTACACATTGATGAAGTAGTACGTCAGATGCGCTTAAAAACTTATTTGTCATCATTACACAAGAGTATAAATCATTTTAAAATAAATATACACATAAGATACAAACAAATTAACATATAAAAACACACATATATAGCTGTACAATTATACGAAACTGCATACTCTACCAATTCTCTGAATAGTACTTTTCCAAATTATAGTAAGCTCCCTCAAGTAATACATCTTTAACAGAGTTCCGAAATTTTCTAAAAGAGTTAATACACTTCATGTGTAGGTGATTATATATTTTTATGCCTTCATATATAATTGATTTCCTGGTCAAAGTCGAGGAGGGTATAGGCAGAGGTAGATTCAGATTATTTTTCCTACGTGTTCTGTGATTATCAGATGACTTGCTAAATTATCACGGTTTTTAAAAACTTAGTACACGGTTTCTGATATAAATAGGAAGATAGAGTGAGCATTTTCTCAGAGACAAATAGCGGTTTGCACGAATGTTTGGGAGATACCCTACAGATGTATCTTAGTGCTCGCTTTTGCAAAGTGAATATGTTATTGAGCCTTTGTTGGCTGCACATGCCCCAGAAGGCAATTCCGTATCTGAGGTGGGACTCCACGAGGGCGTAATAAACTGTTTTTGCTGTTTCAGAACCAATCTCGCTTGTGGCCATTTTTACGGAATAACATCCTGAGGCCAGTTTTTTACTAAAAGACAAAATGTGTTCTTGAAATTTCAGCTCGTTGTCAATTATTAGGCCAAGAAATTTGGTATTGTGTTCACGATCTAGTGTATCATGGCCAATAGTTATACCTTCAATGTCACACTTGAAGTAAAGTAATTTGGTCTTGTTGATATTCAATGCTAGCAAATTACAGTCGCACCATTCCTGAACTTTTTCTTAATCGTTCTGGATGATTCCTTCAATGCAGAAGAATCTTTTCCGTGCCACAAAATAGTGGTATCATTAGCAAAGAGAGTGAACTTGCCTTGAACATTACGAAGCGCTAGATCATTTAGGTATAACAAAAAGAGTACTGGTCTCAAAACTGACCCCTGTGGAACGCCGTAGTTAATGTTTCGGCATAATGAAGAATTCTGTCCGATGAATTCTTTTCGTGTCCGGTTCGTCAAATAAAACTGGAACTAGTCAAGCGCACATCCTCTAAATCCATAAAATTCATGTTAACTCATGTAGAACCATTGGAAATACTCCAGGAATTTTCCAAAGAGTGCGCGAATCAATGAGAAGGTTGGATGCGTGCATACAGGCAGGAGGTGGACATTTCGAACATTTATTCTGATTTTGATTTAGATTGATTTCTAGTGTTCCGTTGTTTATTGTTGATCGAAAATCAGCGTTTGAAATGTTTCTATGTTGAATTTTGTTTTTTTTTGTTTTACTTTTTGACAAACACATGCATCGAATAATTCAAATCAAAATATCTCGAAAACAGCTGCTTGTAGCGACTTTTGAAAAGCATACCTTTTTCACGTAAAAAAGATAGAGGAATCGATTTTTCTTCTAGAAAATGTGATACATACATGCACGACAAAGTTGTGACTCCCCAAAAGAGACAAAGACCTGTAGACGGCGCCCCCTACAATTAAATGCCAAACTAATATCTAATTTGAATTTCTCAAATTCCCAAAAATTCCCAAATAACAATTTTCATCCAAATATCGACATCATTTTAAAAATTATTTACGAAAAACCAAAATAAAAATAAGTTTTTAACACCCTGTTTATCAAAAATGAAGATGTTGCGGACCCATGCTTGTATGAACTTTTCACCTGAAGAATCATCCTGTGAAATATCGGACACTTATTACATAATACCCTGTATACAACTAAAATATCTATATACAATGCTCGTGGGTTTTCTGGAGCTATCAGGCAGTCTGCTTGTATCTTTCCAGGGGTGACGCTTATGTTAGCGGTTTTATAGTATACATACCAAGTCAAGTCTCAAGTTTTGTATAATGTATAAGTTTTCTCGCCTCCTACTTGCGTTACTGCAAGAGTTGGGTATTCTCGATTTATCAACAATTGGCTTTTTAGGAAATTGTGGTTTCTAGGAATTATGGAAAATTTGGAGGAATAGAAAATACAATACAATACTTTTAAATCTGGTAACATCCTCACTGCTGAGGTTATAGGTTATGCCAATGCCGTAAATAATCCTTTTATTTCGACAGCTCGACGGATGCTCTGATTCTCCACCTCATAATTTTATTCGAATATATTTTGATATTTGGGCACATTTAGAATAATAAAACTGTCTGACGGAATTACTCCAAAACAAACCAGAAATGTCAAATGTCTTCGGTGCACATGGAGTAAGTTGGTGTACTCTGGTGCGATGTAACCATGAATAAGGACACAGAACAGGCACTTTTTTGTCGGTTCTAACCATATTACAGAATAGTGAAATGTACTGTTTTGTGGTTAGAATGAGTTCTGTGGATCAGTTTTTGGAACACAGCTTCGTATTAATGGAAAATTATGAAAAAAATTGAAAGGTTAAGTTTGATATTTTATTTGGATAGGAAGGAAGTTGGAATTCATCCATTTCTGTTCCTTGCTTCATTGAAAAAACTCGTGGATGGTGATAGCTGATTACAAAGAAGGAGAAGAGCTGAATATAACTTCATAATTTCTTGAAGAATTCAAGTAATTTGTGTTTTGGGAAACTTTCCACCAAATATAATGAAACATAAAAGTAGGTTTGTCAGACATGTTTTACAAAGATACTTTTCTGTTGTTTGATGATTTAGTTCTGCCAGGTCGTTGATAAAATTCATTATAGATATTTTTGTTTTTTCCAATAATCCTGATCTTTAATTTCAATTGGATTTTTAATCCAGCTATGAGATCATCAATACACAGAAATAAACTTCACGAGTTAACTCTTTGTACAAAAAATAAACGGAACCACTAGAAGTTGCTGAATTAAAGGTAGTTATTAACCCAGACAGCACGGAATATTTCTAGAATATTCTCTAAATATCCGAAAAGAGAAGAGTATATTCCGAATATACATGGAATATTCCTAGAATATTCACATGCCTCTAGCATATTCCAGGAATATTCCAATATGCATATTTCTGGAATATTCTCGGGAGAATGTTCCACGAATATTCTCGTGAGAATATTCCTGTATGAATATTCATAGAATATTCCGGTGTGAATATTCATGGAATAATCATGTATGAATATTCATAGAATAATCAATATTGAATATTCTGTATTGTATATACATGGAATATTCTCCCTTATTTATATGGAATGAACACCAATAACCATTTTCGAGTTCAATATGTGGGAAAAGTATGAGAAAAAGTGCGAATAGATGTATTTGATTTGCAAACAGAGTTTTTGTTCAGATAAGCTGACAAAAATACACTACAAATTATAATTGGTCATAAAATATGGAGGTGCCCTGTCACGACCACTCAAAACCATTCCGCGCGCGTCAGCGTCATCCGGTAGTCGTAGCTTAACCCGATGGCAGAGCTGTAAAGTTGAATGCATTTTAAATTGAAATTTGACATATTTTGTTTTTCTTCACTGGTATGGGTTGCCTGATAGTTACAAAAGCAGAACACCATCCAATTCAAAATTTCAATTAAGCAGATGTTACTAAGGTACAATGTTTATCTATAAGCGAATATTCATGTATCAAAATACTGATACATAAAATACCCATCTTCTCGGTTTTTGCCGTACTTATCTATTTATATTTCCCAACTGCTATAATAGCCAATATTTTGCACGTTTTCTGTTAACTTATGCTATATTTATTGTTAGTGTTGGTGTTTGTATTTTACGATAACTCATATGACCATTTTGTACTACTGACTTGTGTAATTGATAATATTCAAATCACCAAATATATATCTACCTTTCTACTTTTGCATATTTGTATGTGAAACTACGGTGTTTGGAATTGTTTAACAAATATTCTAAATAATCACCACAGTGAGTAAGTACACTTTTATGTTACCATTCATTTGTATATCACTGATCATTTAATTTTCAAGGCGTTTTCTACAAAATGCCTGAAAGAAAAAGAAGCAGTGCTTGGTATAAGGAAGTACACCAGGAAACTGAAAATATTCTTAATGCAATTTTTACACAAACTCCGTCACAGCATGCCAAAGGACAGTTAAGTTATCAAGTTGAAACTATTAGTGATAGAATGGAGTTTATTTTCAACTTCATATGATCCAAGAATCTGTTTTTAATATTGTAGGGAAGGGTGCGCAGTCTGCGGAAATCAAATGTTTTTTTTTTTTTAGTGGAACCTGCAATTCCAATCCACAAATACTCTGAGGAAAACAATTACGTATTGCACTGCTACATAATTTTTGAAATGAACTTTTGTTTCTTGGCGAATGTAAGCAAATACTTTGCTAGAATTTTCAGGCATAATTGTAGAAGTTCATATTATTGATGTAAAAGTGCCATTCAAGATTTTATATTTGAGGATACACATGTGGGGAGACAGTTGTATTTTTCTTTATTTTTTAAGTTCTGAAATTTCAGGGAATGGTTATTTTGTTCTGGAAACCCTTCAGGATATTTGGGGAATATTACTATCATATTCCTGAATTACTTTGAATATTCTCGGAATATTCATAGAATATGTCCATGGAATATAATTTTGGTTATTTAATATTTGTATTATAGGATTATTCAAATTTTCTGGGATATTCCGGAAATATTCCTCATGGAATATTCAAGGAATATCTAAAATTTTCCCCACCATCACATTCTAGGAATATTCCAAAAAAGATACGTATATCCCTGGCACATTTAAGAATATTCCAGTATCCCAAAAATAATATTCTAAGAATATTCATGGAATATCCAGTGCTGTCTGGGAATAAACAAGTTTGTCTATGGGATACTCAATTCCGCCAAGAATCCCATAGAAAGCAGAGAATCGGAGGATTCCCAGAGCCAAGGAGGTCTTGGAAGCTTGGATCATCACTTATTGGATCGAACCAAATAATGGTTATTGAGATTGGGATGCCAAGGAAGATCTCAACGGACTTCGAATATCGGGAATATGTAAGGTTAAATGCATTTAATCAAGTGTTCGGGCATGAAAAACCATTTTTGCTATTGAAATTTATTAAGGTACTCCTTTACATTAGTCACTGAGATAAAACAGTATTCAGCACTGATTTTGAAGGTGGAAAAATAATATTTTCCTTTTTATATGAATTTTATAAGGGATAATTGTTTATTATGAACCAGGAATTGAAGTGTAATGTCAAAGGTGATTTGGATATTTTTTTTGGTACAGTGAGTTTATCTACAGAAATTGATAGAGAACAAGTTGGGTGAAGTATTTTCAAATCCAAATTTCAACTTTATAAATCCAACTTAATTTTCTAGGAAATATAAATTATCGGAAATCCTAATCGCCGAGATCAAATTTCTTTAGAAATACTGCCTGGCTGGAGGGGCATTTTTTAGAAGAAATGTAGTCCAGTGGTATTTTTGCAACAATATTGGTGGAAAAATATCAAAGTACCCAAAATATCTATCGCAAGTGGTATGTGACAAAATTATATTCCGAGCAAACATACACTTGAAAAATGGTGTTACTTTCTCTACGTTTTTTCGAATTTCATTTTTTAATTTGACATTGACTTGAACATCATTTAACAGTGACTGAATTATTTTGATTGGTTTGGTATAAACAAGGGTTAATACCTGTTTTATAGCAGGTAGCGTATATATTCGCAATATACAAGCAACATGGTCGTATATTCGATGATATTTGGGATTTTATTGGTTAGATAAATGCATTTGATTGGATTAATGAATTTTGAGGTATATGATCTATGAAATCAATCTATAATATCAATTGTTAGTTTTTTCCAACTAGATACAAGAATCACTGGCGAACCTGAGCTGGATTAATGTTTTTTTTTATTATTCCTAGTTGCTATCAACTTTTTATTTAATGGAATTCCAAATTTTTCATTATCTTTATAAAAACCACATGAAACTTCGTAATCACTTCAAGTGTCTATGATGTTTTATTAACAATACTTTCTGTTCCATAAAAATAATAACGTTATCAAGGAAATTATGATCATTCCAAGGTAAAACATACAGGGTGCTTGAAAGTTCCCTTTCTATTTTCATAAACAAAATCTAAAGAAATATTGAATTATGTAAAATTGCACTATAACACGCTTCAATTCCCTAAGTTTAATAAATAATTTCGTTCCACAACTTTTTTTATCCTCAACCGTGATATTCCAAGACAAAACTGGAACAATTGAACTGAAAACATTAATTCTCCACTTCTAAGGTCTATACAGTTTCACATCAGGTGTGTTCTCAGTGATAACAATCAATTCTTCAGAGCGATTATGTTTATAAAATATGAAGCTCTTGGTGTCATAAATTTTTTATCTGCATGTGTCCATTCATGATCACAATCATATTCACAACTTTTGCATGCAAAATAGTATTTATCGTAGAAATCGAATTCAATTTACCAATGTCGAAGATGTGAAAATGTCTAAAAGACCACGATTTGTATTGTATGTGTTTTATCGCAGCCATTTGGAAAAATCATGTAAAATCAAACTCAGAAGTTGTATTCTATTCCATCAGGCTGGTTCTAGAGCAAATCATAGCTGCACCACGAGTACTTGATAAATACAGCTAGGCTTTCACCTTATTCAGGGTTTGTAACTGAGGCAACAAAGCTATTAGATTGTTATCTGATCGATCGCTTTCAGTCCGTTCTCATTGATGGATGTCACTAATATCCTCTCCCTGTAGAAAACTCTATATGAACTTGTTTCTTAAATATGATAAACTTAACTTC
This sequence comes from Gonioctena quinquepunctata, assembly GCA_018342105.1. Taxonomy (NCBI): domain Eukaryota; kingdom Metazoa; phylum Arthropoda; class Insecta; order Coleoptera; family Chrysomelidae; genus Gonioctena; species Gonioctena quinquepunctata. The sequence continues at coordinate 48,170 of JAFIRS010003248.1, read as the reverse complement.
ATTATAAATAGATATTTTTGTAATATGAAGTTACTCCTTCCAAATAGAATGAAAACTGTAAAATCATACTATTCTTTCTCCCATCATCAATTCACTACGCGGTTCCAACCCGTTCAAAACATCTGCAATCGACTGATTTGTTGTCTGAGAAAGTCAGTATTAGAAAATCATTGGATGTAATATAATAAAACACATCACTATTGTAGTTGTATCACAAATGAATACTAAAAATCATAGGATTTGTAATCAATCAAATTTCATTCAGAACATAACTTCCTCATACAAATGTTCGTTTCAATTCTCGGTGACTGGGTTTTTCTGGGGCCAAGTAATGGTTGGAGGAATATTGAAAGTGAGGGTAGTAGAAAACGAAAGATTACAATATAAAAACTTTTTCACAAAAAATTAAACCGGCGAAAAAATCAACTGAAAAGCAGAAAATAAAATAAACCTTCCTAGTCTAAATGATAATTGAGCCCCTAAACTAATGTAAGTAACTGATTTTGAGTCGGCGCCAAACAAACAATTATCGAAGATCATTATCTATGAAAGAAGTCATCAGAACGCAGCCGTGCATCTCGCTGCCATCATTTTACGCTTCACCTAATTCAATTGCTAGTTTGTTTGGCGCCGACTCAAAATCAGTTACTTACATTAGTTTAGGAGCTCAATTATCATTTAGACTAAGAAGGTTTATTTAATTTTCTGCTTTTCAGATGATTTTTTCGTCGGTTTAATTTTAAAAAGTTTTTATTTTTTACTTTCAGTTCCGTATTTCGTCGGTTCAATTTTTTGTTAAAAAGTTTTTATTTTTTTATTTTTTGTGGCTAAAATCTACCAATTACTACCTACTTGTTTTTTGATTACTTCAAAAATACTTACTTACCCACCTTACTTCAAGTATTACCAGTTAAATAATATGATTATCTACTTTTACTATTTGTTGTAATATAAATTATTCTCGTTGTTCTGGTTAGTTTATTCAATTACTTTGTATATCATTCCATCCTCTCATAAAATATACTGATTTAGACGGATGTTGAACAAGAATAATGTCAGTAGCGATCATACATAAACAAATATTATGGAAAAAAAAATATACGGGTCGAATAGAGAACCTCCTCCTTTTTGGTTTCGTGGGTTAAAAATAAAGCGATGCTCGCCAGTTGTCAGTCGTATACAACTTGGCGTTCATCTAGTGCAAAGTTCATATATATATATATATATATATATATATATATATATATATATAAATATATTATATATATGTTATGTTTAGAAGTACGTGTTAAATGTTCAAAGAGTTCAAATGAAAATTATAAACTGAAAAAGCACATAAATAACAAATTTTCATATTTAGTAATTTATGCTATGTTATTTTACAGTTTTTCAGAGGATTCTACCGTTTTTCTGAAACCTCATATAATATTAGTCGATACCTATGTTTCAAATGGATATGTTTTCAACATTAAAAGTAAGTGGCATAATTTATGAAAATTATAGAAATCAAAATTTACTAATATATTTTTGAGCACAAGCAGACAACATGTTAAAATTAGAACATTCTGTATATGAAATAAGATCTGAACACAATAGCCGATGAGATGCCAGGAAAGAACTTGATGAAAAATCATGAATATTAAAAATATGAAAACCAGAAAACGTCAAAAATGATTTTTAATATATTATGTATAATATAAATTTTAAAGATTAGTGAATAAAATCTCTCAAATGAAAGAAAATAATGAAAAGTGCAGCAGAAAGTGCGTGAAAACCAAGAATTCGTTAAGAAAACAAAAGATAGGTGGTATCGAGGGGAAAAAATCATCAAGCTGAGAGGAGATTGAAAAAAAATATTTTTGGAAGAACAAAATTTAATTTAGAAAATTAGGGATATTTTCGCTACAAACACCATAGAACATACCAGAAAGAACATCAGCTGATAAAAACCAGGTTCATAACTTCTCATTCCATGCATATACCAGTCCGAGGACGAATTCACAGTCGAAGAAGGGGGCTGCAGACTGGAACGGCAGTTTCCAAGAACAGGAGAGTGAGCCAAGACACTGAACATTTGCATTACAAGAAACCACAGGTACAATAGAACCATAAAAGTTACGAAACTCAGTGCATTATAAAAATAAATAATAGTTTTAAAAAACTAAAAAACACGCTTTTATAGAAAACCAAACTAAAAAAATATAAAATAAGAAAGAAATGTATTTCATTTAAAAAAAAGCATGGGGTGCATCGTATCAATAATTATATAGGACATTACACACCTAGGGCAGTAAAGTAAGAAATGTCTCAGATCACAGGTAATTGTTGTCCGAGGCGATACCATGCACCCCAAACTTTTTTTTGAATAAAATACATTATTTGTTTCTCATTTTCTATTTTTGTAGTTTGGTTTTCTATAAAAGCGTGTTTTTTAGTCTTTTTTAAACTATTATTTATTTCCTAATCATTAGTTTGGTTTATTTTTAAAAGCGTGTTTTTTTAGTTTTTTTTAAACTATGATTTTTATTATATTTTTGCAATGAATCTTATTAAATTAGTGTATTGTCATCGGTCCTCGATAAATCTACAGAGTTTGAATGAAATCTGACTGTTTAAAGTGGGTCAAAATCGCGCCCAAAGGAGTCGGTTACAAACAAACAAACAAACAAACAAACATACAAGTGAAGCTAATATAAAGCGTGTAATAAACCTTTTTTAAGAACTCATTCGATGAAAAACTTTCATAAATTGGTATATTGACTACATAACCTACAAGAATGGGTTATATTTCACGTTTTATTATTACATAATTGCACTTTTCATGTATATTTTGCTATGAAACACTGATTTGAGTTAATTCTCGCAGGATAGGTAACAGTAAGTCTTCCTGAGTAAAATGAATTATTATTTTGATGAATTTCTTATTATTTTCAATAATTGATCAAAATAGTTTGCCATTTTTCTGAAACTGACATCAAGAACACTACCAGAGGGCTCCACAGTAGAACTTACTCTATATATATATATATATTTATATCGAGAATGAGAGAAATCTGTTACGAATCCAAAAAGACACACCATCCGTCTACAGCCTGTTTCATGGTTTCCCAATCATCAGGACGGCTTGTGGTCTCCTTCAAATTCGCATCAGATTTCTCGTTGGTTAATAGCCTTAGGCCAATACAAACATGTGAATTGCATCAGATTATTGATAGTGACATCTATAATCTGTGCGGTGAAGCTTGGACCTAATATCGTGGAATTTTAAAATCACGAGATTTCGTGCACTTTAACAGGTCACTAACAAATTGTTAGAAAGGCCTACCCTATTGGCCTAAGGCTATGAACCAACGAGAAATCTGATGCGAATTTGAAGGAGACCACAAGCCGTCCTGATGATTGGGAAACCATGAAACAGGCTGTAGACGGATGGTGTGTCTTTTTGGATTCGTAACAGATTTCTCTCATTCTCGATATCGATGTTTGCGTTAAGCGCATGAGAAGTACGACTATTGATATCGTGGGTAGGCCTTTCTAACAATTTGTTAGTGACCTGTTAAAGTGCACGAAATCTCGTGATTTTAAAATTCCACGATATTAGGTCCAAGCTTCACCGCACAGATTATAGATGTCACTATCAATAATCTGATGCAATTCACATGTTTGTATTGGCCTAAGGCTATCAACCAACGAGAAATCTGATGCGAATTTGAAGGAGACCACAAGCCGTCCTGATGATTGGGAAACCATGAAACAGGCTGTAGACGGATGGTGTGTCTCTTTGGATTCGAAAAAGATTTATCTCATTCTCGATATCGATGTTTGCGTTAAACGCATGAGAAGTACGACTATTGATATCGTGGGTAGGCCTTTCTAACAATTTGTTAGTGACCTGTTAAAGTGCACGAAATCTCGTGATTTTAAAATTCCACGATATTAGGTCCAAGCTTCACCGCACAGATTATAGATGTCACTATCAATAATCTGATGCAATTCACATATATATTTATATGTATATATATATATTGTTATGATACTCATACATTGCATAAAAAACTGCTATATTTTTTTTTTTATATTTTTCTGTATATTTTGCATCTTTGGAACCTTGGCCATATTCTAGCAAACGCAGATGATCCAAAAGGGTGGCAGTAGAGTTTTTCTATAATCATCATTATGTTTCAATCAATCATTCGATATGCTCTACCTACAAAAGTATGAAATCAAAATTTAGAAATAGATATTCAACTAAACGTCATATTTATATGCAGGAACATGCTGTACACAAAATGAGAACCAAAAAAGCAAATATGACAGGAAAATGTCAAAGACATATTTCTCTTTAAAAAATGGACAAAATAATAAAATTGGGAAAAGACAAATGCTAAAGAATAATTTTGAAAAACGTTGCGTTGATAATAGGATGTATACAAAACAAATTTGTAAATAATATATGAAAATAAGTTGAAATGAAATAATGTATTTACAAAAAAGTTATAATAAAAAATCCAAGACAGAAGAAAACAACATGGATGGTAACCAGGAGAGCGAAAAAGAATAATAGAAGGAAAAACGGCGAGAAGGTTTCTTCTTCTATGACAGAATTAAAAGTAAAAGGGGTTCAATCTGAACAAATAACATATATAAGAAACAATAATCCATATAAGATAATCAAGAACAAATTAAGAAACAAAAATCAAACTAGAAACTAGTTACCTAGAATTTGAGGTTATATTGCGAACATTGGACATCACCAGGAGTAAAGGAGGTGAACTTTTGCAAGATATTCACTAGAACGATCCACTGGACATTCCAGGAATCAAGAGAGTGAGAAGTATAAGACATAACGGGTACTTTTCTTTGAAAAATATAAAGTGCTGACATTCCACAGAGAAATTTTTTGTCTTCATTCGTAATAATACCGTATCTTATGACCAATCAATTCATTTCAATGTTGATTGGTTGGAAATTATAATTGATATAAGTTAGTTATCTTTCAGAGATAGGCAGGTTAAGTAATTTTTTAATAAAAAAAACAACTATCTAACAATTTTTCTGACTCATTATTTATTATTTGATCACATTACAATTTATATTTCTAACATGAACAGTATATTGACAACAAGAAGAGAAGTAGATGGCGCTGCTGCAACCCTCTTGAGATTAAGAGAATCATCTCTATATTGGCGTACTGGCTGAACTGATAAAGATAAAAAAAGGACAGGAAAAAGGTAAAAATGTTATAGCCGGAAAGTTCATAGGTATGATTGGTATTTGTTACAAAATCATAAAAATTTAATAAATAAAAATAATAAAAAACGAACATAACATACCATAACATAATATATATATATATATATATATATATATATATATATATATATATTGTTATGTTATGAAAAACCAGTTATATATTTCAAAAGGAAAAAAGGAAATAATTTCATAAAAAACCCACAAGAAGAATAATTACTTAATAGCTATTAGTTCAAGAGATATTGTTTTCACTATTTTTGAAATTCTATTTCCTTTATGAAGCCTATGTATAATATGAATAGATAAAAATATCCAAATACACAATCAATTTCATACAGTGTCATAATGATTATAATCATTATTGTTCAAAAGACAACAAAAAAGTCTAGATTTACAAAATCATCCTGAATAAAATGTGATCAACAAAATTATAAGCTTGAAATACACAGTATATGAAATTGTATCTAACTAAAAATAGCCAATGGGGGAACAACAAACTTCTTGATGACAATATCCAATCAGGAAACAGTATGGTCAGATGTAAGATTTGAAATTGTGAGAAAATAAGAACGGTAAAGTGTCAGAGACAATTATCATTAAATATTGTACATAGTTTGTAAGAAAAGAAAAATATTTCAGTTAATAAGTTTTGACAAATAACCCCAAAGAGTGATAATGTGACAACAAAGTGCGCGAATTTGAAAATTCAAATGATATGGAAAAAGAAGAAATGGTATCCAGGTGATAGAAAACAAAGCCACGAAAGAGATTGAAAATAATTTGGAAGAGAACGCCACGTTCGGACTTGAGGAAAAAAAATATTCAATAATTTCATCAAGATAAGCAGCAAACGACATAACCTTTTTATATACTCCATATAAAATATTCCAAAGCTGATTTCTGGATTTGTATGGTTCCTTTCTTGGTATTCGAAAGCCTGAGAGCAGTGGATTGAAGGGGGATTCAAATTCTTGGTGTGTATTGAAACAGCGACAGTTCCAGCGTCAGGTATTAATTTTTTCTAGTGCACATCACAAACTGAATAACTTCACAAATAGCTCGTATCATATCAGAAGAACTCTATTTCATTTTGATATTGAACTATTAAAGACATTTTCACACTTCAAAGTAAAAGTGAGGTTGTGTATAATTTATTCGTCACCGTTTCTCATGATTGTCTTTGAAAATTTGTAGTTTGACCATAGAATTTATTTATCGTAGGCCAGGTTAATATAAGTTTTCCTGAATAAAGGAAATAATTGTTTTTCGATACTTTCTCATTTGTTTTCCATGATGATCTGCAACCGTACTTATAAACACTGAATAGATTGAAATTTGACATCAAGCAGTGGCTCTATTGCCAGAACCGGCTGTCTGAGACAAGAGGCGTACCCACTGAGTCTAGTCGTGGTAAGAAAAGTGATAACAATTGGCAGCATCGTGACGAGAGAACAGTGACGTTAGCTAGCAATTATTATTACATTGCAAAATATTATACAGGGCAAAAACAATTATCTTTCTCATATCATTTCAATTTATATTTCAATTTATTCCCAAAACAGAACAAAATTAAATTAATTGTTTTTTCAATTCATCATAATATTACAATATATATATATATATATATATTCATATCTATATATATATATCTATATATACAGTGCTAGTCAAAAGTCCCCTCCCCCCCTCGTATCTTTTGAACGAGTATACTTATAATAATGAAATTTGGAGGGTGGAAATAAACGGATGTAGGCTTCTCAACTGGTCATAACAGGTGACGCAATAGTCATAAATGACGTCACAAGGCCACTGTGACCAATAATTTTAAATGGGACCCTATGGCAAGTGACAGCTCGTTTGAAAGGTATTGAAAATACCTATTCAGTCATACCAATTTTGTTTGGGTTTCGGCTGATTTTGATTGATAAATTGAAGAAATACGAAAATTATAGTTTCGCATTTAATTAATAAAGATTTAAGAACCAGTTCTTATAATAAGTGTTCAAAATGTGCTCCATCTACTTCCTGGCAGTGATGCATCCTATTGCTAAACTCTTGTCGTACTCGTCCCAGTGTGTCAGCGGAAATTGCCCTACATTCTTCAACAATTCGTTGTTTCAGAATGGCAATACTGTCAGGTGCTGTAGCGTTAACCTTAGATTTCAAGTACCCCCATAGAAAAAAATCTAATGGTGTAAGGTCCGGTGACCGAGCTGGCCATTCGATCGAACCTCGTCGTCCAATCCATCTACCACGATATTCTTCATCTAGGTAACGTCTTACTGCACCGTAATAGTGTGCAGGAGCACCATCTTGTTGAAACGTTATTTCCAAGTTGTCGAATTCATCTGGATTATCTTCTAGAATTTCAAGAATTAACGACTCAATATCATTTTGTAACATCTCCAGATACAATTCACCGGTTAAGTTAGCATTGAGGAAAAGAGGCCCAACTATGTGGTTTCCCAAAATACCTGGCCAAACATTTACTTTTTCTGGAAATTGAGTATGTTTTTCACGAAAAATGTGAGGATTTGTGTCACTCCAATACCTCACATTTTGAGTGTTAACATTCCATTGAGAAAGAAAGTACTTTCGTCACTAAAACAAATTGTCTGTATGTAGCCTGGTTGTTGGTTCATTTATTGGACATAGTTTCACAGAATTCTAGTCTTCGGTCGGGTCATCATCTGAAAGTTGGTGCACCATTTTTAATTTGTATGGATGAAATTTGTTTTAGCCAACACCCTATGTACTGTCCTTTGACTGACTTCACAGATAGACGCAACTTGGGCTGTGGAAGAAGTAGGGTTTACTACCATTTCTCCAATTATGTAAATTTTTTGTCATCACTAATTGTTGGTCGACCAGATCGTTTGGCATCTTGAACACTACCTGATGCTTCAAACTTCCGAAGAAGCTCCCTCAAATAAACCCTCGATATAGGGCGATCGGGTACCTCTCATTAAACAGTCGTTCCGCTGCATGGAAATTGTTTCTACATTCACCAATTATTAAGATAGCTGCTACTTTGTCGACTACAGTACGTACCATTTTGCCTATGTAAACACTTAAACGTCTCGTTAAACAATAGCTTAGGTAAATTTTCAAGGTATAAACACTTTTGACAAGTAGAGAATTCAAAAACGTCGACCTTTTTGACAATGAACCAGAGGCGTACTTTAAAATCTTTATTAATTAAATGCGAAACTATAATTTTCGTATTTCTTCAATTTATCAATCAAAATCAGCCGAAACCCAAACAAAATTGGTATGACTGAATAGGTATTGTCAATACCTTTCAAACGAGCTGTCACTTGCCATAGGGTCCCATTTAAAATTATTGGTCACAGTGGCCTTGTGACGTCATTTATGAATATTGCGTCACCTGTTATGACCAGTTGAGAAGCCTACATCCGTTTATTTCCACCCTCCAAATTTCATTATTATAAGTATACCCGTTCAAAAGATACGAGTGGGGGAGAGGACTTTTGACTAGCACTGTATATATATATCAGAGCTTGTATTGCTTTCTCATTTAAATGACGTATATTGTTAATTTTTAGCGTGCCTCTGCCACACTTCACATGATCATGTGTGATAAATCTTCGATTTATGTGCCACAACTAACGTGTTATTTTTGTAATATTGATATATACTTTTTAGGGGTGTAGTACATTTTCGCTATGTAATATCAAACTGACAGCTATGGATTCTCGAATTGTACATAACAGATAACTTTTGGAATGTTAACTTATCATACGAGAAGTTCTCCTTTTCCGTAAGCCCTATCATCATAAGTAATTATTAATGTTTTTTATACATTTATGGGTCTATTACTATTACTAAATTTATTTGTGCAGTTTCAGTCAATGAAAGTATTTATTATTATTATAAAGGGTCATTCTATTCGAATTCATCTGCACTTTTGAAATTTCAATATTCTGATATACATTTTCAAGTACCCTGTGTTGACTCCTGATTTTTCATCGCAATACTTCGTCAACAATTTTTTATGAAGCCACAAATACAATCATTTGTTTTCCAACTCATTCATAAATCTTATCGTTGTTCATTAGTTTTGGCGACAACTTTTTCCAAATGTGGGAAAAGGATGCAACAGCAATATCAATGACATTCACTATATGATATGTCTCCCTATTTTATATACGATGACCCCCGCATTATTTGTAACGAAATTTGCAGGATCATGCAAGGGTCTATCGATTTGAATACTAAATACCCACTTGTATCGTAACAGATATTTATAAATCTGAGTAAATAATGATTATATGACACCCCTCATGAAGGCATACATCATATATTGGGGGAATATAGATGACCCTCATGTTACTATTCATTTGGAGGGTTTCGTAATATTTGTACATTTTCATGACGAAGAGCCCTCTACATAATTCCATTATATCAGTCACATTACCAATATTCACTTCGGAAACTCTCTGAAATAGAACCCTCATGAACTGTTTCCAGGATTAATCGCCTTGTCGACATTGGAACTATCAATGATGCAGCTGGAAAAACTACTATTATGTGCATTGTGTCTTTTTCCTTTATATTCATGGAAAAAATTATGTTTACAGTTTTCTGTCAGATATTACAGATTTATACTTCGTATTCAAGATGTAATTTTTCAGGTTATTCAGGTTTGTTGCAACAGTCGAATTCTAGATGGCGGTGGATAGTGGTGTTATTCATTAGGTTGACGAAATCTTCATATGAACAATAAAGTGGATACATTTAATAATTTTACTCAATGTAAGCCATTTGGTAATGAAAGGTGCGATATGGATACGCATTGTTCTTCAGTATGGATCATATGAAATAACTTTCTTTTTCAGGTTTTCTGTTGAATTGTATACCATTTTGGCTCTATTATAGAGGCATTCAACTATACCCTTTTTGACACTTGCGTGATGGTTTGAGTTGTAGTAGAGATATATATTAGTGTGTGTTTTCTTTCGGAAAACTGTTGATTTGATATGATCAGATTTTGTATCTCAACATCTGAAGAGAAAAGTTGGTTATTCTTTTCTGATTCCAATGTGAATTCAATCGTTGGTTCTTGTTTGTTTATATGACCACATAAACAAACAAAAAGCTCCAAACAATACAAATTATGAACTCATTAAAAAACATGAGAGTAATTCACAGATAATTTTTCTAGTTTGTACATTTTAGAGAAAAACTTCAGAATGAAAGTTGTGAGCTCACAAATGAAGTAACCTATAGTTTGACAAAACATTGATCATTGATGAAAATGAGGGATTGGAAACTTTTTCAATATTTTGACATGCGCCATTTCGAAACTACTTAACCGATTTAGCCCATTTTCGAACTTTTCTGAAGTATTAATGAAAAGTATAATTGTGCTAAATTTCATTCATTCCGGTTGAAAAATGTGGCCTCAGGTTCAGTAAAAGAATCGATCATGAATATAATACATTGTGATCATCGCAATATTTAACCGATCCCAACAAGGACCTATAGTTTTAATGTGACAGATCAACTACCAAAGATTGGCCCACGGACTTTCATTTTGGCGTAATAGCTGACAACGGTTCTATTTCCGATACATAAAACCCACATACATATTCGTCCAACCCGACACTGTCTTTGGCCAGCTGTTAATACCCTTAACAGAACTGCACCAAACATTCCAAGACAAAAATCCACAGTTTTAATGGATCCGCGGATTCATCTCCGGCTATCGCCCATTATTTTTGATGCTCAGTGGCTGATAACCACAATATCTCTATCGTAAATAGAACTGCACCAAACATACACCAGAACAAAATGCCTCATGCCGAATATTTGTTTCCTGTTTCTACCTACTACTTACAGTTTCACCTGTGACAGATGAACTTTGTATGATCCACAGAGCGTGGCTTTGCTTTAGCTCTGTGATGCATGAACCCAAAATCCAAATCAAAATGCATTTATTCCCTACAGTTAAATCGCTAAATAACTGTATATATATATATATATATATATATATATATATATATATATATTGTTATGTTATGAAAAACCAGTTATATATTTTAAAAGGAAAAAAGGAAACAATTTCATAAAAAACCCACAGAAAGAATAATTACTTAATAGCTATTAGTTCAAGAGATATTGTTTTTACATATTTTGAAATTCTATTTCTTTTATGAAGCCTCTGTATAATATTAATAGATTGAAATATCCAAATTATAATACAATCACTGTCATAATGATTACAACCCATAATTATTCAAAAGACAACAAGAAAGGTCTAGATTTACAAAATCATCCTGAATAAAATGTGATAAACAAAATTATAAGCTTGAAACATACAGTATATGAAATTGTATGTAACTAAAACTAGCCAATGGGAGAACAACAAACTTCTTGATGACAATAGCCAATCAGGAAACAGTATGGTCAAATGTAAGATTTGAAATTGTGAGAAAATAAGAACGGAAAAGTGTCAGAGACAATTATGATTGAATATTGTAAATAGTCTGTAAGAAAGGATAAATAGTTTTATTTATAAGTTTTGACAAATAACCCCAAACAGTGAAAATGTGAGAACATAGTGCGCGAATTCAAAAATTCAAATCAAAAGGACTGAGGAAAAATGGTATCCAAGTGACGGAAAAAACAAAGCCAAAAGGAGACCGAAAATAATTTGAAAAAGAATGCTACGTTTTGTTAGGAGGATAGGAAAAATTCAATAATTTCAATAATTATAAGCAGCAAACTACATTACCTTGTATGTACTCCATATACAAGTATTCCAAAGCAGATTTCTGGATTTGTTGGTTCCTTCTTTTGGTATTGGAGTTCCTGAGAGCATTGGATTGAAAGGGGATCCAAATTCTGGTTGTGTATTGAACAGCGACAGTTCCAGCGTCAGGTATAAACTTTCCTAGTGCACATCACGAACTGAACAACTTCACTAATAACTCATATTCCATCAAAAGAACTTTATTTAATTTGATTTGGAACTATTAAAGAAATTTTCACTTTCAAGGTAAAAGTGAGGTTGTGTCTATTTATCAAAGTCCTGTTTCTCACGATTATCCATGAAAATTTGTAGATTGACCATAGAATAAGTTATCTATCTTAGGCCAGGTTAATTTAAGTTTTCCTGAATAAAGGAAATAATTGCTTTTTGATACTTTGTCATTTGTTTTCCACAATAATCAACAATCATACTTATAAACATTGAATAGATTGAAATTTGACATCAAGCAGTGGCTAGTGGCTCAATTGCCTGAACCGGCTATCTGAGACGAGAGGCGTACCAACTGAGTTTAGTCGTGGTAAGGAAAGTGCTAACAATTGGCAGCAACGTGACGAGAGAGAACAGTGACGTTAGCTAGCAATTATTATTACATTGCAAAATATATTATACAGAGCGAAAATTATTATCTATCTATATTTCATAAAAAAAACTATTATCATAACAACTATTGTTTTTACAATTATCATTACATAACAATATATATATATATATATCAAAAAATAGTGGGGTTTTGCAGCAAATAAAAGAGAACTCTTTCGGAAATTTTATTAATTATTTCCATCATCAGGGAGAATCTTTGTTGAGAAAGATTATACAGGTGTTGAAATATAATGGTTGACACATCATGGGGAAATGACAGTCACCTATAAAAATTGTGATAATTCTCATTTCAATACTCAACTAGTTATTTTAAACTGTATTATATCATCATTCGTCCATCAAAATGTGTCAACCATTATATTTCAACACCTGCATAATCATTCTCAACGAAGATTCTCCCTGATGATGGAAATAATTAATAAAATTTCCGAAAGCTTGGACAACCTTTAAAGAGTTCTCTTTTGTTTGCTGCAGAACCCCACTGGTTCCATCCCTAACTAGTCAGCAACGACTACCCGTTCTTTCTCTCTCTGTCTCTCTCTCTCTCTCTCTCTCTCTCTCTATATATATATATATATATACAGTGTCTGGCACATTTTTGGCAACAAATGGGAAAAAAGTTTATTTCAAATTTCTCAGAAAATGTTATTCCTCATAGAAGTTTTTGCTTCTGCTCAAACTCAAATTGCACCATCCAAATTCCATTTATCTCCATTCGTATACGAGGGAGATGGAATAATTTGAAAGTAGCTCAAGAGTAAAGCACCTTTATTTTCCAAAATACACCTAACATTAGTATTTTTGGTTGGGTTTGAAATGACCAAAATGATACTTTTCAAATGTTGATATTTCGAAAAAAATTGAATTAAGGAGTAAAGTGTTATGGAAAAAACTGTTGAGAATTATGAGCAGATTTCGAAAAGGAATAATATACGGGGTGTTCTGATTAAAAAAATTATTGAAGATGGCGCTCAGCCGCCATTTTAAAACTCTCAGCTGTGATTTTCCCATGAAAAAGTAGGTTTTCATCTCTCCTTTAAGTCCTTCAAATTTCGTTGCGATATACCAGGTGGTTAAAAAATTAGTAGGGGGGAACGGACTTTAGACGAGCACTGTATACAATCGCGTGTTCCAGAGGATGCGTGTAGGGATATTAGAACATATAATGGGGCATAGGAGTGTAAGACATCCGACGTACCTGCCTCCATGTATTGCCTCATAGAGGAGATGCTTGTGCTATCGGGTGTACCCTTACTCCTAGTCAATTTCCTCAGATAATTATCTTTACTCTACGATGCCTCTTGCGTTCGTCCGTGCACCTGTTATCGTGTGTTTCGATAATTGATATGGGTTGCTATGTTTTCGTTGGCATTACGTTTTTGTTTGATCTCTCAGAAAAAGTTCAACCAAAAAACTAACTTACGATATGTGAGATGCATTAAACCGACATGTTTTTATCTGTTGCACTCCAAACCGGTAGATTAATGTGTGGCTGGCTATTATAATTTCGAAAAAAAAACTCTTATATGATTCCTAATACCATCAAACAATTATATTTTCAGGAAACAATATATGAGTAATTACTAGTTATGTGTTTACTTTGCCGCAAGATCTAGAGCGTGTTGCTACGGTCGTAAATTCTATGCGCGTACAGTAGTTTTAGATAATAGATAAATTACGGTCTTACACCACGAAACACACCTGCCTGGGTACGAGTAACGTTTTGGCTTACTTGAATTATAAATTGCGGAATTTATGTTTACCAGAGTAGCTTTCCAGTGGAATTGTTTCGTTCACATGCGGTTGGAGCCGAAAAACATTTCTGGCCAGTACCTGTACGTTGGCCGCTTAGTAATGAATATATTTTAATTTTATGTAGATGAACTCTTTGAACTACAGAACTACAATGATAGAAATGTTGAAATAATGAACGGCTTTATTCATCATTTCAATTTCTACACAGAAAAAAGAGCAGTATGAATTAATCCGTATACATGAGGAGGGGAATGATGAAAAGGCGAACTGTCAGTTATAGCTGTTTTTCAACTCGGCCACAGTAAAAATAAATAAAATAATTAAAAAAATATATTTCTAAAGACAAGCTTTTATTAAAATGCGCTCAAAAGTATAAAATAATTGCTTTGGATGTGTGACGTGGGTTATTCCGTGAGTTACAGATTCAAGAGCTTGTCGCGCGCAGATTTTTATGGCTCTGTGTTTAAAAAAAACTAGACACAAAAAAAATTACTCGCAACCTTCACATTTATAAGGAGTCTGTTAAAATTCTCATCGTTCTGGAGATTTGCAGCATTGCTAGATATACAGACGGAATTTTTTGCAGATTGAAACATGAATGGGCATGACTGCGTGAGTTACATGCAATGCGCGTGGTGCTACTGTGAGTTGCATGGAACTCACGGATGTAGACATACAAAAAGAAACACCCGTATTACAAATCTCCAGGAGAATTTATGATTCCAGTGCATTTTCAACACATATCTATGAAAAAAGTATGTGGCCCTATAGCTTTTTTTTCTAATTTGGCGGTTAATGTGTTGATTAGAAGTACTTATTACTTAAAGTTACTCTGCAAAATCGTTTATGCAATTTAATAACAAGATAGCATGGCAAGGGCTTTTTTGGCTTTGGTTTCTTTTTCAAGTATCTAAGAACCACAACCTTATTTCTAATCATTAGGAATTTGATTAAAATAAAAAAAAATTAACATGAATTAACAAAAATATCACTCACTTCTAAATAACAAAAATTGCATTGGCCGGGAATCGAACCCGGGAGCCCGCGTGGCAGGCGATCATTTCACCATCGAACCACCGATGCTTATTATCATTTATATAGCTGACAGCAACGCATACAGGGTGTTTCCTAACTACAGTACGAAACTTCAGGGGGCATTTCGTTAGGTCATTTGACAAAAAAAAAATCTATGATCGTATGTCCGGAGTTGCTTCGTTTCTGAGATACAGGGCGTTGAAGTATAAAAAAAAGGTTTTTATAAAATATCCTGAATATCCTGAAACCGATGTGGTTGAAATGTGGTACAGCTATTTGAAGTAATAAGGCAATTATTTGGCCCTAAGTAGGTTCAGTGGCGGCTCAGTGGGCACCACAGCAACAATACTGAGAATTTTATTTTTTTCTCCTTCTCAGTGCATTTGAATATGAGCGTGGGTTCTAGAAAGTTTTTCTACAATCATAATTACCTGCTATGGAGACCAGCTGACAGTGATAGTATTGTCATATCAGTAAAAGTCAGAGTTGTCAATTAGCAGTGATTCCATCATGAATACTTTCACTAACGCTGAATAGCTGACATGCACTTTATTTATGGATTAGCAAATGGAAATGCGGAAGAAGCACGGAGAATCTACCAGGATAGATATCTAACAGAGTAATTCCAGTGCTAAAACATTTAGAACGCTACATGCAAGATTATGTGGAACTGGAAGTTTTAATAAAAATGTAAGTGGTGGAAGACCAGAAACTGTAACAACGCCTGAACTAGAAGAAGCTACACTTGATGCGATAGTGGAAGATCCTTCAAATAGTACCAGGAAAATTGCACTGCAGCTTGAAGTAGGCCCAAAAACCGTTTGGAAAGTTCTAAAAAGAAACTTCCTATACCCATATCACATACAAGCTCTACTGCCTAGGGATTTTCACCCAAAATTAATGTTTTGCAGCTGGTTGATTCATACGATAGCACACAATAAAAAAAAATTACCAAATATTTTATTTACGGACGAGGCAAATTTTTCACGAGATTCTATTATGAACTTTCACAATAACCATTTCTGGACTGACGAAAATTCCCAGATTATTAGAGAAAGTCATTTTCAGCAACGATTTTCGCTGAACGTTTGGGTAGGAATTATTGGTGACTACCTAATTGGACCCTTTTTTTACCAGCAAGATTATCAGGTCCATCCTACACGGCTTTTTTGCGAAATCATTTACCCATTTTGTTGGAAGAAGTACCCGTACTTGTAAGAGGCAACATGTGGTTTATGCACGACGGAGCTCCAGCTCATTTTAGTGTTCTTGCTCGTCAGCATCTCGACATCACCTACCCTAATCGCTGGATATGACGTGCAGGATCTCAACATTGGCCCGCTCGCAGTCCTGATATGAATCCTCTAGATTTCTTTTTATGGGGTCATCTGAAGGCTCTCGTTTATAAAACCCCTATACTAGATATGAATGACTTGAGGAATCGAATAAGTGACAATTGCAATGTCATGAGGAATACTCCAGGTATTTTTGAACGTGTCAGACAATCAATGACACATCGATTGCAGTCGTGTATTCTATCAGACGGTGGACATTTTGCTCATTCACTTTGAGGTCGAAATTGTTTATTTTTTACTTTAGGTTTGTATTTTATGTTGTCCATGGATAATTTGTAGAATGAGTTAAAGTATTTTTTTCTCGAAAACGAAGCTTGATATGAATAAAGCACAAGGGACCAAAGAGTTGTATTTTCAGTTGTTCAATCTGGAAATATAAAATACTATAAAAAAAGTACTTTTTTTTCCTCAGTATTGTTGGCTGTGGTGCCCACTGAGACGCCCCTGGACCTACTCGGGGCCTTATTACTTCTAATAGCTGTACCACATTCCAACCACATCAGTTTCAGGATATTCAGGCTATATTATAAATACCTTTTTATTAATACTTCAACGCCCTGTATCTCAGAAACGAAGCAACTCCGGACATATGTTCATAGGAACTTTTTTTTATCAAATGACCTAACGAATCACCCCCTGAAGTTTCGTACCGTAGTTAGGAAACACCCTGTATAACATAGTTCTCTCTTTTTGGCCAAATACCTATTTGCGCAAGATGCGTTTCGTTTAAAACCTTATGTGAAAACGTTGCATTCAATTTCGACCTTGAAATTTCACTCTTATCGCGACCAAAGGAGTTTCACTTCAAAAATAAAAATCAATGAATTCGAATTGTATTTATAAGTCATTTCTTCCAAAACTCAATGGAAACATTTTCCGGAAATGTTCATATGTAATGCAACAATGGCCCAGCACCCAGAATGCCAAACTGATGAATTGATGGAATATAACTTCTTTAGTAATTTGTTCACAATGAATAATTCATAAATGAGGTCATGCACTTCGAAGCCCAGACAGAAACAAATCACTTAACCACTAATTGCTTTTAATAATATATGCCCCTCATGTGAATATACATGTAACGAACCAGGTATCATGAAAAAGGAAATTTATTCTTCTGAATCCGTGGAAAACACGTATTATCGTTTAGTTATCACCTATTGTCTCTGCTATAGTTTCACACAAAATAAGTGCTGGCCAATTTGAAGTTATAATGGTATGTTCCCAGGAACTGACGAGAAATCAACAAAAAAATCAACTGAACGTTGTTGAAATAAGTCATAATTTTATACAGGTACTTGGGTTTTATTCTTCTTCTATACATTCCAGTGGCATAGAACTCTTTATATCTTTCACAATCCATTTCCATATCTTTTCCTTTTTTAGCTTCATTCCCAATGTCTTCTAGGTCTGTATAAAAATGTTAGTGGTATTATCGTTTTTTCAAGAAAGTTGTATTTGTATTTGAAGGAATATTATTTGATTCCACGCGAATCGTTCATAAATTGAAATGAATGGATATTGATAACGTTTTTTCTCTCGCTGATTTCTTCTTTCAAACAACCGCCTGGTCTTGAATACAATCATTCCTGGTACCATTTTTTTCTCTATGTTCGAAAAGCTGGTTACTGGATATTCCTGCTTTGAATAATAATTATTCCATCACAATATTCTTCACTTCAGCTAACCGGAATTCATGGATATAGATCTTTCTAACGTTAGCGATTCCACCATCGCACTATATTTCGAAACCCTCTGTTCTACTTGTCCTAAAACCGTTAATAATTTTCTATGCTTTGTGCTCACTATGTTTTAATCCAACTGTTTTAGCAAAAAAACTGAAGAAACGTTATCAATGCACAAAGTACCTAATTGAAGGATCCTCATTTTCAATACACGAAACAAATTCGCAAGAATCTACGAAATTTATAAATCCTTCCACTATATATACAGTGTGGTCATTTGAGTGTGCAACATAAGGGAATTTTTGAAATTAATTGCACAACCAAAATATAAATATTGCCGAAAGTTCATACATAAAAGTTGTTTAGAATTGAAAGTTATGCCTACATACCAGAACATGGCCTCCCAAGAAAAAAATAAAAATAAGAACATTTATAATTTCCCAATTTCTTTTTTATATTCACCCTAAACACTTTCGTAAATTAATCAAAATCAAATCGATTTCGCATAACACTGTTCAAATTCAAACATATTTGTAAAATAAACTAAGATTTTAAATTTTTTAGGCAATCAACGATATTAAACACAATTCTTTTTAACAAGGTAAACAGTTGTAATGATAATATGCATATTAAAAACTCTAATTTAAAGTGCACTTTTTCATTTAAATGTTTATGTAAAATGTTCAAATTAATCGACAAACATGAAATCTAACTAAATTAATGGAAAAAAAAAGACGGTTAAAAGTTTACATTATTATTATTATTGAAAAATCAATTTCAAAAATTCCATTTGTTGCACACTTAAATGACCACTATATATATATATATATATATATATATATATATATATATATATATATATATATATATATTACTATTCCAAATTTAAATTTATTATTTTTTTTGTAATTTTTTTATTAATCAAATTTGTTTTAGGCATTTTTACCGTTATATTTTTAATTTTGAGAATATTTTCCAAACTATCTTTTTTTATTAAAGAAGCTTCTGAACCGGTATCTATTAAAATCTTTATTTTTTTGTTCTCTATTTTACCGTTAATATTATTAAACCTATTAATTGTTCATTGCCTATATTTTCATTTACCATTATAAATTCTATTAGGTGTTCATAATTTGGTGTATCCAGCTTCACATATAGTTGTTCTAATAAAAAATTTATTGTTGGTTGTTGGTGTATTGTTTACCTGATTGTTTTCCACGGGTAAGCTAATTAGTTCTTCTCTTTCATTTAAAGTTTCACTTCTATGAAAATGAACATGTTTTGTTTGTTCATTTGATTCTGGATTGTTGATAAAAGGATTTTGTTGCCCCTGTCAATTATAAATTTGTCTTTGCCCATGATTTTGGTACTGATATTGATCATTATTATTCTGATAATTATTTCTATTATTATTATGATTATTATCCTAGTTATTATTTATCAAATGAATTTTCAAATATTTCAAATAGCTATTCCTGCGATATCTACCTTATGATTAATGTAATTGAAACAATCAAAATTCAAAACATCAAATCAAACGAAAAATATCACTGTGTTTAGTTTTTGTTGATGAAATAACTTTTGTAAATTCAGTTCGTGCACGAAAATCCTGTAGTAGGTGTTTAATGGCTACTGGGAGTGAAGTTAGCTGATGTTGGCACCCTTGTTGCTGGTTATGTCATGTATTGGAAATATGATCTGATTTGGATTGGAGGTAAGTGGCTCTTTGGTCGAATATTTGCCAGGCAGTTTCTTGATTCGGATTCAAGGTTGAAATTGTTGTGACATTTGTTGTCTGCTTATTTGCGTTGATTTTCGATGATGACACATTTTTGGTACCGCTTCTCTTCAAAATTATTTTTCGACCCTTTTTTTTTTCTTTCCCAGGCAACCATCACTTTTTGTTTTCCCGATCTGAATTTCACTTTTTGCACACTTTCTTCAAACACATTTTCTAATTCTAATATAATCCTAAACAATTTTATTTCAATTGTATATCTACACCTAACATTATTTAACTATTCAAAATTTATATTCACCCATTATCTGTTCTCAAATCTGTTATTTTGATGATTTCCAATGGAAAATAGATAGATATGTCCCTGTCATGTTCCTTGTGACTCAAGATTATCATACAGGAAGTTCTTGCTTGTAGATTATTTTTGTCTATCTGAATTCTAAAGTTTTATTTGTGGATTTTGATACTTTTATAGGTTGTGCAAATTAAATGGATTGTTGGAAACATTCTGATGATAATAGAAAAGCTCCACTGCTAAACTCTTGGATCATCTGCGTTGGCTATAAGATGGCCAAAGGTTTCAGAGATGCAAAGTTCACAGAAAAATTGTTAAAACAATCATAACAGATATTCATGTAATGTATAACTATCATTACATTCAATTTTTTATTATTTTTATATTTAACATATTTTTCATATCATAACAATATATATATATATATATATATATATACACCCTGTATTTTTCACATCATCTCATTTCATTGTTGAACCCGAATGAAAAACAACGGCACTGTCATAACATAATCTGAGCTTAATAGACCGTATATGTAATAATTTCTGAAGGTACGACCTCCTATTATCCGTGGAGGTACACCCTTCATTCATTCTTCTTTCGGATATTTGCATACAAAAAAGTTCACGTCATCTTTGTCGGGCTCACATATTGTGGGCGGTATTTGTGACGTTCTACAGGGCGTTCATTTTCCAAGCGGATATACGCTTATATTTATATCAGTTGTATAAAATAATTGTTAGTTTTCCGAATAAATGGTTAATGATCACACGGATAGAAAATAATACCGTTTGTCAATGAAGTGCATCTCAAAATATAAAATGACGTCAATGAAATGGTAATTGATGAAAGTGGACCAAAAATGTCTTAGGATTGACTGAAAACAATCATCTTGACCTCTTTAATCGATAGGTTCAATTCTCCCATCATTTGTATGATTATTAATTTTGTATCCTTGTTATTACCCTGATCGGAACTCAAAACTTCAAAGGCAAACCTTGAAATAGTGTCACGAAATCAGAGTCAATATTTTACCATTATTATTATCAACTTTTGTTCAATTAAATATTTGTTAATTGTGCACTGTTGCCCATTATACGTTTCATACATTGAGTTTATTCAAACAATCACGATTGTAAACAAAAATCCACATACCAAAGGGGAGACTGATTTGGGTCCGGCTAGAGGACGGTTCTTCACTTTGGACATCCCAGAATGTTTAATCATTGAGAATTTCATAATGTAAGTAAACCATATTTCTTTTGTATTTGTCTCGGGGAACACCTCCCTAGGCAATGAGTTCCAAAGCCTCGCTGTTCGTTGGATGAACGAGTCTTTGGAAAGTGATGTTCTGCAGGTCTCCAAAGTGACCACGAAGGGGTGTGATGACTGAACTTGCCGGGTTAGTCTCGAAGAGACTGCCAAAGCAGGAACGATTGTTGATATTTCGGAAGAGCATCGCCCATGAAAATATCTATAAAATAGAGACAAATCGCCAACTTTTCTACGGTGTTCCAGACAAGTGAGCGAGTTTGTAAGCGAGGCATCACCGACGAGACGAATTGCCCTTTTTTGGACAGAATCCAATAGCCTCAGGATATGTTTAGGTGCCGCGCTCCAAATATGGGAACAGTATTCCAGGACAGGTCGGATCTGTGCCTTATAGATCATAAGCAGCTGAGTGGGGTGAAATAGCTCTTGGCACGAAACAAAACCAAGTTTTTGGGATGCACTTTTGGCAATGGACCTCACGTGATTTTCCCAGGAAAGGTTATTGCTGATAGTAATACCAAGCATCGATATGGATGACTTCAGTGGTATGGTTACTCCTGACAAAGTTATGTTAGGCACAGTGAGATCGGCTTTTCTAGAGAAAAGACATGCTTGTGTTTTGTTTGCATTGAATTCTACCAAGTTATTAGATCCCCACTCGAGAATTGTTGCTAAGTCCATATTTATATTATTAACATTTCTTCCTCGTTCATTTCTGGTTTCACGGGCTGATATAGGGGCCCTGGAAGAGAAAGCGGTATGGAGGGTACTATCATCGGCGAAGCTGTGTACTGGACATGAAGTTGCTTTCAACAGGTCGTTCATGTGAAGTAGAAATAGTGTTGTCGCGAGAATAGATCCTTGCGGAACACCAGCATTTATGAGTAGAGTGTCAGATGAAACTCCATCGACCACTACATGGAGAGACCTGTTTGAGAGAAAACTAGCAAGCAGAGAACACAGCTGAGGGGGCAAGCCATAAGACGGAAGCTTGGCGAGGAGTCCCTGGTGCCAAACTCGATCGAACGCCTTGGAGATATCTAATGCCACAGCTAAAGTTTCTCCATACTTTTCAATAGATAGCTACCATATATGTGAGACGTAAGCGAGCAGGTCACCAGTTGATCTCTGATGGCGGAAGCCATATTGCCTATCGTTGACAATTCCTGAGTCTTCCAGATATTTCATGAGCTCGATGTTGATGGCTTTTTCCATGACCTTTGAAATAATAGATAGCAGTGCGAGAGGTCTGTAGTTGCTAGGTAGGGCCTTTTTGCCTTTTTTAGGGACTGGCTGTACTCTTGCAATTTTCCAATTGGACGGAAATACCCCCAAATTGTAAGAGTGGTTGAACAACTTGCAAAGAACAGGTGTTAGTTTGGGGGCACATTTCTTGAGAACAATCGGCGGGATTCCGTCAGATCCACAGGCTTTGTTGGTGTTGAGACCCAGCAAAACGTTACAATAGCTACCAAAGTATTCCTTACCTATTGCAAAAAAACAGCATATTTTTATTTAATTCACTTTTTTCCAAACAGTATGATGGAAATATTTTCATTTGGATGCAGAAGGCGAAACGGGTTAGCCAATATAAGATTTTAAATTGAAACCAAAATCGTATGCTCTTGGGGAACCCCCGTGAGGAACGAAGTTCCTTACGCTTTCTTTTCAACTCTGTATGTATTTCGATATGGAGATTTATCATCACGTAAGGAAAAAGCGTTGCCATCAATCTCATGTATTCACAATTGGAAAAGATGGCGTATGGACAACGAGTATTTCGATGAAACTTCCACAGATGCTCGAAAACATGATAAAATCACTACAGCAATTGGAAATTTGGCGCGGAAAGCCCTTTTTTATTTTTTTTGTCAATAAAATATCATAGGATGCACTTACCCAATTTAGGAATACAATCCTTTAGATTCGGAATTTTGCGTATTACTCCTATTTAAATGCACTGTTTCCAAGTGTAAACACTGAAAATTATGTATTTGTTACACTTTATTCATTGATATTGCTAATGAATATTTAAAAAAATTAAGTAAAAAGCATGAATTTCCAACTAAATAACCAGTATTGAACTGACAGAACAAATAACAAGTTTGACAAATGACAGTCACCAATAGAAATTGTAATAATTCTTATTTTAATACTTAACTAGTTATTTGAAACTGTAGTATATCATCATTCATCCTTCATAATGTGTCAACCATTTATTTCAACCCTGTATAATCATTCTCAACAAAGATTTTCCCTGATGATGGAAATAATTATTAAAATTTCCGAAAGCTTGGACAACCTTCAAAGAGTTCTCTTTTATTTCTGCAAAATCCCACTATTGTCTGGTTCCACTTCTATATTTATATATGTATATATATATATATATATATATATATATATATATATATATATATATATATATATATATATGGGCACCGATGGCTGGTCAGGTTGACGAGAGTCTTATCAATATCTGAAGTCAAGCAACGTCGGGCGTGGTTAGTACTTGAATGGGTGACCGGACAAAGATTTCCCTGATATAAAATTCTAACATTCATGCTTGTGATTGGTCCTAATTATTTGAGAAAATACTCACTTATTGTCTGGTTCCAAAACGAAATTCAAAATTATATATATATATATATATATATATATATATATATATATATATATATATAAATGTAGGTGGCGATATTTTTAATTCTTTCAGTTTATACATATTTTATCAATTATGTTGGTTGTGTTATTTTCATTATTATTCCTTGCAGTATGTTCATTATTATTTCACCCAGTATTGTATTTTCGGCATTCGGTAGGAATCGCCTTAGCTGGGGTTGGTTTTGGCGGAAATCAAGTAATAATATACTTTTGACGTTGACGGGATATTTCAAGAAAGTAGAAGTTTTTCTTGGGAATATCAACTTATTAGAAAGACGAAAAGACGTAGTATTCGAGCCGCGACGGATATACAAAGATTCCAAGAAACCAAAAGGGTTCAAACGTTTTAAATAGGTACCCGAATATGATGACGTACAAACTTGAGTAAGCTGTCAGTGTTCATGTTGATTCACAGTTTATATTGAAAAACTTGTTCATTCACCCTGGGATTATCATTCTCCTAGACAAAGAAATAAAAACCTACACATATATATATATATATATATATATATATATGATTTTGATGTATTGTTTATGTATTGCTTATATATTGTATTTATGTATTTTATTGACGATAATGTTAACCTAGCTTTGATAAAATATGACTGAGTGTACATCCTTCACCTAGATGGCGGCTGTTACAAATAAATATATTTTATTTTTATTGTATTCACCCTACCGCTCATGTATCATTTTAAATGAAGCAGAACAGCCTTTCGGATGGTTTCGTACACCTTTGGTATCGTACGGCCAAGAGCTAGAAGCTTGTCACACAGAGTCGTATATAAACCTAAAGAGACTCAGGAGAGAAATTCGCATGGAGGGGGCATAACGCTTTTTTCTTACGTGACGATTTCTACCAGTCAACACCTACCAAAAGCCGTGTAAAGGAACTTCGTTCCAATCTTTCCATCCTGTATCTTGATAGCAGGCTTATTTATGTTTATTCGATTGTCAAGTAAATTGGCCAAAATCAACTGATTTTTGTCTCGGATGATAATTGGTGGCAACCTTCTTAGATTTCTTTGGAATAAGTATCCCCAATTTTGTTAACCAATTCTGCACAAAGTCTTCTTACATTCGATATTTTCACTCATGATATCACAAAAGCGTTTTTTATATGCCATGCATATTTTGGAAATTATTCCGGGTGATGAACAAAAGAAATGTAGCACTTGTTGTAATCAGTAAAAAATTTACACAAAAATCAGGACAAATCGAAATACACACACATACCATGGAATGTAATGTTCTTCTATCTATGCCATGGTTATCCTAAATTCTAAAATAGAGTATAAAACCTACAGAAATTATCTAAACTCACTTCTAAAAAAACCAAAAATGAGTATTATATGAATAAAATTGAACAGGCACAGATAAATGATTTTAAAATCTGGCAACAAATTAATGAAATAAAAAACAAAAAACCCACTCTAGTAACAGCAACCAATACGACATAACTGATGAAGAGGGGACCAAAATTGCAGATGACCTGAGTAAAGCTAATTATTTCAATATATTTTTTGATAGTATTGGCCTAAACATGGCAAACATGATAGGTAGAAAAACTACTCCCATCCCCGATCAGCAAGTTAATATTCGAGAGTCCCTTTTCTTCCTTCCAGTGACACATAATGAACTAATAACCCTGATTTCTAGTCTAAAAAACAATCCTTCTGCTGGTCCTGATAGAGTGACCGTTTATTTTATAATAAAATGTCATCAATACTTTCTTGATCCCTTATGTCATATATTCAACCACTGTCTTGTGAATGGCATGATTCCAAACCATTTCAAAGAAGCTATTACAATACCAATTTTCAAATCCGGAAACGAAAAACTGGCCACAAATTATAGGCCAATATCGGTATAAATAACTTTTTGGAAAATGCATGAAAAATAGACTCGTAAATTTTCTGGAAAAACATCAAATCCTATCGCCATGTCAATATGGTTTCAGAGAAAATATGTCAACGGAAAACGCTGTTTTTCACCTAGTGACTATAATACTGAAAAACTCCAATGAACAGAAAAAATGCCTAGCAGTGTTCTTAGACTTAGCCAAAGCTTTCGATACTGTCAATCACGATATTCTGTTACAGAGGTGAGAAAATGTGGGAGTGAGAGGCAAGTCTTCAGAACTTTTAGCTGATTTTTCACAAGGCCGAACACAGAGGGTCAAAATAAATGACACCTATAGCCAGACCCTACCTGTTGCCATGGGTGTCCCCCACGGTACTGTCATGGGTCCAATTTTGTTCCTAATATATATCAACAATATTTACAACTTGAAAACTTCGAAGGTGATATAGTTTCATTTGCTGACCATACAGCATTGATTTTCTGTGGTAACTCATGGGACACTATGCCAAAAAGAACAAAACGGATTGAACACTATATTCTCCTGGCTGAATTCTAGTCTCCTGAGACACCGACAAAAAAATATTTTTGACCTTCCCATCAATAACGAGAGACCAACCACTAAAGAATAATGTTTTCATACATAACCTCAATTGCCAGAACCCTATAATTTGTTCTTGTCCAAGTATAAAAAAATAGATTCAATAAAATACCTGGGTATTATGCTTGACCAACATATACGCTGGGACAAACATATAGATTTCGTCGTGAAAAGACTCAGGAAACTCATTTTCATATTCATATTAACTCAGACAAAAAGTAAATAAACATGTACTACTAATGACATACGATGCACTAGCTGAGTTTGTCATTAGGTACTGGGGAGGGTTGAATAAAACACACTTACATAATCTCCAAGTAATACAAAACACCTTGTTTAAAATTGTACTGAAAAAAGATAGAAGACATCAAACTGAGAGATTATATAAGGAGGCAAATATATTCAATATCAGCAAATTATATACCTACCATGTATAATATGGACGATGAACTCACATATCTTAAACACTCTCACGATACCCGAGCTGAATCCGAGAGAACAATTAGTGTACATTTTTGTAAAAATGCCTATACCCAAAGGTTTATTACTTACTTTGGCTCAAAACTTCCCAATCGTATTCCAACTGACCTTAGAATTATAAAAAATATTAAAAACGCAAGAAAACTATTAGATCATTCGTTGATCACAACTTTGAATGGCTGAAAGAAATATTTGAACCAATCTATTGAATCAATCAATCAATCAAGATATGCTTTATTGTCAAAGAATGGAATTCTTAAAGACAAAGCTTAGGTACAGAGTTGAACATATTAGTAATTGGTTTGTAAAATTTATAAAATTATAAAATTATAAAAAATTATAAAAATAATCTGAGATTATGCACATACAGTTAGGTTATAACTGAATTAGTGGGTAACAATATAAAAATATATATAAAAATAGATAGATATTGTCTAAGATACGCCATATAATTATACATTTAAGACGTGCAAAGTGTGGTAAATAGGCAAGGTTGAATATAGGGCAGAATTCAGTATGTGTGAAAATAAGTAAATAAATGAAGACAACATATTATGGAGCCATCGAGAAAATTTATTATAGTCATACAAGTTCGTCAAGGTTTATGAGTGAGTTCCCAAGTATGTGGATCTGCGACTATCTAAAGGTTTAAGTTGAAGTATTTAATGACTGAATGACTTATAACTTAATTTATATCTGTGACCCTATCACGGGATTGTTCAATGTAGTCCTACGGTGAGTCGATCATTGATTTCTACTTAAAATTTCATTTCTTATTTTTTTCATTGAATGGAATGAAAATATTATTCTCAGTTACATTAATGGTTGTGTCCAGATCTGGGAAACTACGCAACACAAGCTTCGCTTAGGAGTTCCCCAAGAGCTGAACACCACCATCTAATCACTTTAATTTTTCATTTCTCTTTCTTTTTTCTTATTTCTCACTTTTACTGTAATTACCATTCAAGAAAAGCGACATCACCATATAAAATAATATGTATCTGAAAATATAACAATATGTATCTGAATATGTATCTGAATTGAATAGAGATTGATTGATTATCCACTTTCTAGTGATTGCTCTGGATCAATGTGATTGGCAAGTCAGTGAATGCTGTTCGTTATTTGAACCTCTCTAGAAAGTGCACAGGAAACTAACCCTTTTTCCCACCATACGAAGCGCCACTGCCTGAAATCCGCCAGGGTGTGAGACCATTAGTCATTGTCAGAGTCGATGTGAGGGGCCCTTGTGACAACCATGTGTGGTGTGGACCTTCTTCGTCTGCGACATGCCCAAGTCTTGAGTTCAACCACACCTTCGGCATTGTCCAACATTGTTTCAATTCACCAACAATATGCCATTGTCGCAAGACCCGACTGCGAGAGGGATACTCTTGAGTTGTGGGTGGAAAGTTCGAGAGGCTCTGAAAATAATTTTCATCGAAGAATTCAGCCTCTAGATGTCTATAAAGACGATAAAGCTCAATTAGAGTGACAAATGTGGGAAAAATGATCATTCTTCACGTGTTATATATGACTCAAAATTAGATTAATCGATAATGCTGAGATAGTGCTTCGTGAAACTATTTGTATTTCTAATGAACATGTCTAGTTAAAATGTTGACTCGAAATAAACTGATTCCAAGTTATTCAGAAAAAATTCCGCATTGTTTCTTGTAAATGTGTACCCGACAAACAATTTAAGTAAAAATGTACTTCATTTCGACATTCGAAGAGGTCAGCGCCCTAATTGGCGCAGGTAATTCTTACGTTATAATTACCTTAAATTTACCAATATGGGGAAAAATGGAAGTGATTCAGAACTCGAGAATTGACAATCAAGACATTTTGCCTATTAAGTCAAAGGCATAAATAATAAAATTGCCTTCAGAATAGTCGACTGATAAATTCAGTCATTTCTACCTATTTTAGGTTATAAACACTATAATAAAACAATCAAGGTTGGGAGAAATGATAAAAGTTTACTGTTATTGTGTATCCCAACCAACATGCTTATTCATAAAAGCTTCGAAGATGAACATGGCGTATGAAAAAAGAACTGTCAAGAAACATACAGCAGAAAATAATGTAAGCAAGTGATGGTTTTGCATTCACATCTAGTTTGATTTTAATTGCGATGCACACTTTTCTGTGATAATGTAGAATTTTACCTATGTACAACAAGTAAAACAAAACATAAAATTTGTATGGAAAAAATTCATGAAATAAAGTGTACCTCCTCAACTTTTTTCATCAAACACTGCAAAAACGAATTTCATAGATGAAGTATGTATATACATATCATAAACACCAATTTTTTTATCATCATCATAACAAAAAATTAAACCGACGAAATACGGAACTGAAAAGTAAAAAATGAAATAAACCTTCTTAGTCTCAATAACTAAGCTCCTAAACTAATGTAAGTAACTAATTTCGAATCGGCGCCAAACAAACAAGCAAATGAATTAAGTGAGGCGTAAAATGATGACATCGAGTTGCGCGATGACATTCTGATAATTTTTTTGAAGTAATTTAATGATTTTCGTTTATTGTTCGTTCGGCGCCGACTCAAAATTAGTTACTTACATTACTTTAGGAGCTTAGTTATTGAGACTAAGAAGGTTTATTTTATTTTTTACTTTTCAGTTCCGTATTTCGTCGGTTTAGTTTTTTGTTAAAGAGTTTTTATTTTTCAATCTTTCGTGGCTGAAATCTACTAATTACTACCTACTTGTTTCTTGATTACTTCTAAAATACTTACTTACCAACCTTACTTCAACTATTACCAGTTAAATAATATGATTATCTACTTTTACTATTTGTTGTTATATAAATTATTTTTGTTGTTCTGGTTAGTTTATTTCATTACTTTGTATATCATTTCATCCTCTCATAGAAGATAATGATTGTGACGGATGTAGGAGAACAAAAATAATGAAAATAGCGATCTGTCAATGTCAACTACATATGTGTGCCAATGTTCACAAGTGAAAAATCAATTATCACCCATTTTTCTACCCGTAAGGCAATATAATTACATTCGGAATCCAAATATGATCAACTATGAGGTATACCCTACCTAATAAAGGAAGAATCATCCAAATCGAAGAACCCAGTATAAAGTTATGCCTGATAGAATCGGTTAACGGACCAGAATTCAGAGGGTGAGTGATCAATATCCTTCATTTTGCTACCCTTAGGGGTGGATTTCATTTTTCAAATGCGAATGGGACCAACTTCGAAGTATACCCTATCCAGTGCAATAAGAATTATCGGAATCGGAGGTCACAGTAAAAAGTTATGCGTGGTCATACATAAAAAAAAATATACGCGTCGTCTAGAGGACCTCCTTCTTTTTGGTTCCGTCGGTTAAAAATGTGGTCGATTCAAGAAAATTATGGATCATTTTTGCAATGGCGGAAAGGGTTCAAGCCAAAAAATATGGCGTCTATCCCATATGGGACCTTTAAGTCGCATTTTCCTAAAACTTCAACTTTGAGAACACATAGGCTTTGTTCAAAGTCAAAAGTTATGTTTATTCCTGACTTTGGAGTCCATTTTCCTTATTTTGGGATTCCAGACCCTATCACATTGTGGTCACGTGATGAAGTACAAAAATGTTATGGGAAGTTTTTTCATGCGATATGTCTATACGTTCCGTTCTGGTTGGATTGGAATCGTGGATAAAAAATTGATTGTTGTTATTCGATTTCAGAGCTGAAACATCATTTTAATTCCTAATACGGAGTAAAACTAAACACTATTTCTACTTCTTGTTGATGGATGAAACCAAGTATCTCTGTCTAGCCTATACCCAGTTACTCAAAGGAAACGATATATACTACATAACCCCATAATTAGTGTTTATTCTGAAATTGAAGTGTTTATTCTGGAATTGAACATCAAATATCAGTGATGTTGAAAATAGTACGAGATAATTATATTCAGTTCAGATTTTGCCATAATAATATCCATGATAATGTTATTTCGGTATAAGGAGGAAATCTCTACCCAAAGAGAAATAGCCAATCATAATATTTTAAAGATTACATGGTGTTGTAGTGCTTGGCCCAAAAATTGTACTTTGACATTTCCGCGTTCCTCATAGTCTGAAAGCACTCTTAGAATTCTAAATATGTAAAATGCGGTGTCCGAAAATATCCAATTAAATTTTTTTGCAAATTGTGACTACCTCTTGATCTCAATTGAGATATTATGATTTGCTTAAAAACTTTAATTCGACGTTTCTGGACGCCGCAATGATTAGTGTTGAAATTTTCGAATTAATCATTTCAACACAGGAATCTTTTATTGTTTTGCTATTTGCATTTTATTCAATACATTTTTTAATCCATTTGCTCTAGCTGGACCAACTTCATTGAATTTCATTTTGTCGCAGCACTGAAAACGTCACGGCAGTAGTTTACAATTAGCGACAGACGATGCATGCTGAACGCAGCTTATCTACGCATTCATTCTGTACATTCTGTCAACCCATCCATTACCGACATAACCTAACATAACCCTGTTTTGTATTGCCTCCGTCGATGGTTAACACTTATTTGCTTTCATATTTATATTCATAATAATGAATGATGAGTGTTTCAAAATAGATGCCATAAAAAAACGTGGAGCCCATAGTAGAATATTCCTATGTACCACATAAGAGGAAACATAATGGCTCTGATTTTTGGACTTTGGGAAGTGTAGGTTCGGATTATATTCTCATTCTGGCAGCTAATCGATAGTCGTTGGTGGTATACCTGTATGGTTTATCAATTATATTAGAATTTCTACTTGACATTTCATAGATTTCTAAAATTCAGCTCCACAATGAATTATTTTAAGAGAGTAAATTGTATCATGTCATCTTCATCCGAATCGATTCTGGCTTCAATATCTGATAATAGATCAGTTACTTTGAGGGTTTCATTTTTTAGTAACTTTGACTTCATTGTAGACAAATATTGTAGTAATCTTCCCCTCATTGTGGAACAGTAGGTATTAACTAGGACAAAAAATGGCCAGGCAATATAATTGGTTCCAAAATAGGTAATGTAGAGTATATAATAGACCTGTTTACCGACTTGTTTTTTCCCTGACTATGTATTCTATAATTAGGTTGATATTTACTAGAAAGTTTTCCCTGGAAGTTCAAGTACGTTGAACACATTTTTCTAGTCACCTTAGGGAAATTTAGCAATTAATTTCATACTATGCACTACGCCTATTGAGTTCATAGTTTTTGAAGGAGATTTGGTGATTACGGTTTTTATAATTGGAATTACAACCCTGGAGTTAGTTAGTAGTTGAAGGTAGAATATTTGGTAAGAAGCAGGTAAATTCGGACTTCTTGAAGCCATTTTACCGCTCTTCTTGGTATTATTTACCTATAATGGGTATAGTGCTGTGAGATGAAACTCCAGATTTTTCCCAGCCAGTTCATCTAGAGCAGTAATATTTATAGTATCATTTTTTCCGTTCTCCGTTCCGGTATCTATTTTCTTTTTCCTCTGTTACTTTCAAGAGTGGACCAAATCGATCGCATAGTTTTGAAATAGTGGCTACAACAAAACATTGTTTTTTTCCCATTTCTGGTAAACTGTATGTTGTTTGATGGAAGAGCCTCCGAATATTAATTCTCTAAGGTGTACAAAATTACTCTATTAGATTACTTGTGTTGTGTTTCATTGAAGTCATAATTTTTGTTTATCCTGTTCCATATAGTATGCTCCATCTAAATCGAGGTTATTTTGAAAATTAATACAATTACCATTTTTCCCTGTGAAGTCAGCATTTTATTCAACTAATTCATAAAAATTACTCCTTCATAATTTCAGAGAAACTGTCCAACACTTTGTTTTTTATATTTCCATGATTTTCAATTATGTTGTTTCCATAGTTCGAGAGCACCTTGAGTGATGAATAATTTTCGAGTATCAGTTTGGAGAATAATTGTTCAAAATTGAATTACCAAAAATTTTATGGGCGAATTGATTTAATTTTTTTCAGTAGGAATAAATATCTGTTTGAGGTTAAGTCTATTGTCGACATTGTGGTAATCTGATTTAACTTTTAACTCTGCAATTATTCAACAATAAATGGAATGATTATTCTTCTAAATATCACGCTTTTCAGTAATTTCGTTTAATCGTCGAATCAGTAGATTACATCAATGGACCATAATAAAATCTAAATATTTGAAACATAGTTATCAGGAATCTAGATCAATCGAATATCCATCTTTGTTCAAACAATGGGTAAAGCAAAAATCACGACTCACACCTAACACGTTACAAACCCTGTTCATTAGATTAATGCATGTAATTCAAGAGACAATGTGTACCATTTTCAGAATAGTATTAGGCGGGGAATTCGAACCAATTTGTGTTCACATGGAGACCCTTAAGATATGATTTCGATTCAATAAATATTTGATTATAATTATAAATAGGATATGCCCCCATCTATAACATTCTGATGACCCAGCAGCTGAGGAAAGATCAACCAAGAAATTCATTTTATTGGCATTACTGATGTTCTGAGAATAAAAAATACTGGAGCCATTACAGAAAAAAACATTACCATTCCACTTTCATTAAATGGAACCTGTATCAGATGACCTTTCAGGTGCCAGCTGACTTTTTATATTTAATTAATTACTTCGAAGCATATAGTTTATAAAATTCACTAATGATTATTTGAACGCCGAGCGGTTACGAAATCATATCCATCACTATGAAATTCTTATACAACTTTCTCTGGTTCGGAAATGCAGAGAAAAGAAACACTTACCGGAGTCTATCAACTTTGAAGTACGGATATTTCGAGACTGGGAGACATCGGATTTTGGAGCACTGACTGTACATTTCATTGTTCTCAATTACTAACAGATTTATCAACTCTGTTGAGAACTGTAACCTTTTTATACTCATAATTATATTTCTTAATCAAAATGTATTCTGAATTTCCTTTCGGAGAGGGTGTGTTCAATGATAATATGAAATGAAACAGAAAATTTGAGCTTTGTCTACATAAATTATGGATCTTCATTCTGAATGGGAATACTCTATTCTGAATGGGAATACTCTACGAAATTAAAATTTCAACTGACATGATTTAACGATATTAGAAATTATATGGACTTCAAAAAGTTTCTCAATAATACTAGAATAATTCGATTGATTTCCGTTAAGATTCAAAACTAGTCAAGAGACAATATCCAACAGTTACAACTCTCAACCGTCTGTGATGAAAATTAAGGAACAACTACCCAGATTTCGTCCGAAAACTTCTTACGATGGTGGTACTCTCGCTCATAAAAATGAAATGGACACCGTCTTTGTTCTGAGCATAATAATGAAGGTCCCTTTCAGTGTCGAGCTTAACAGCAAATACAAATTACTGACCGGTTAGTCTCGGTTAGAAGTATTCTACATTGAACATAGAACAATTACTGGAGATACTAATTTATACATTTCTCTATATATTTAGGGAGTATTCTATCCAACTGGGAGTGCATTATAATTCATTTTAGTGTCCCATTTCGCTATATGATTGTCAAAAACCCAGAGAAAACAACAATTGCCACCATTACTAACTATCTAACTTGACTTTGTAGTCATATCTATAATTGTCGACGAAGAAGATCTTTCGGAACCATTTGCATATTTCCCCGAATAGATGCAATATCTATTCTCGTCTAGAAAATTTCATGTTGCCCACTTACTAGCTTCTCAGTCGTAAGATTATTCAAGAATGAAATGGAGTTATGCCGGTGATAAAACCTTCCAAATCTAAATGGAGGTCTGTTCTTGGAACCAAAATTATCAGCCCCTTAGACCGGTACTCATGACATATTTTAGGAAATTTACGATATAGCTCTGTTGCGATATTTGTCGAATTCTAACGAATTATATTCTCCTTGAATAATAATATATATATATATAATATATATATATATATACGTTCACTACAAACCACTTAGTTACACACCTCCAAGATTCCTTCTCGAGGATACACAGCATCTGGACTGCAGACAAGCGAAACACCGCGCGAAATCACACGCATTACTGCACATGGCAGAATCACACGCACCATGCATCGACAGACATATAAAACCTAATTTTGTTTTTTTATCACTCATAGCTTCTTGTTCATTCTGTATTCTCCTAGATGGTAACGTCGGTAACTTATTCTCAAATATCCATCGATGGAAACCTCGTCGATTTTTTCCCGGGAGTCTTTCAGGCATAATATCCTCGCCTAAAAGTGTACCATTTTCATGACAGTATGAAAATAATGTCCTACATGCAGACCGTGTTGCACGGTTTGCTCGGAGGTGATTCGATTCAATGTAGGACGATTCGTGTTCCTTAACCATATTACGTTAATGGAGCAAATGGGATTTTGTGCTATATAACAATGAACACTAATCACATATTGGCCGTTACATAAAATCCAGATATTGGGGCATTATTCGATCACTAGACCAGGGAGTTTTCAATCGAAAAGATCAAAAGTAAAGTGTGTTTTCCTACGAGTATGTGGAAAAGAGCTCTTTTTTAAATGATTTGTCGTGTGGAAAGAAGCCCACTTCCGCTCTAGTGCGGTAAGGTACTTTTCCTACAACTGCTATAAAAAGTAGCGTATTTCTCATAGCTTACTTAATTTCGAAACCATGTATTGCTCATACTGTGAGAAATATTTTATCTCACGGCACTTTGCCCACACCACATACATTTGTATGGAGAATCAACAAAAATCGACAAAATTTAGTTGGCTGCTGTTCAGCTTTAAATACAACTGTCAGATTATAGAAGTTTCTTAAATTATTTAGGTAGTTTTCATTCGTGCTTTGATAAAAATCGCAATTTCTATTGAATATTATTTTAATATCACATACCTATTTATAATAAATAATATGGATACTGACAGATAATACTCCGCCACAGATATTGGAAAGAGCTGCAAAAGTAACGTTAGATTTGTTGCCGGAAATTTCAAGAAAAAGGTATGAATTGGCATACAAAAAATTTATGGAATGGAAAAGAAATTCAAAAATAAAATCTTTTTCGGAAAGTGTACTTTTGGTATACTTTGAAGAGATGTCGAAAACTTCAAAGGCGTCTACACTTTGGTCACAATATTCGAAGTTTCGAAGTACTATCAGTATGAAAAATAACATTGATATATCCAAGTACCAAACATTACATTCATTTTTGAAACGAAAGTTCTATAATTACGTCCCCAAAAAATCAAACATTGTGACAGCAGACCAATTGCAGAGATTTTCAAACGAAGGTCCAGACAAGGAATATCTACTAATAAAGGTAAGTTCATTTAGAAGGAACTATTTTTAGGATTTCTTTCTCTTTTTTCCTCGAATTAACACAGCTTTTTGTAATCAGTGAGTTTTTCAGTTGATAAAAAGAATTAGATAATTATTAAAATTTCTGTTTCAAATTCTGGTAGATGAACAAAACTTTTGAAATAGGGCTCAGTGGTGCAGTGAATAGTGTATCCGCTTGGCACATAGACGACCCGGGTTCAAAACCCAGGCTGGACTGTTTTTTTTTTATAGAATTTTCTTCCTGATATTTTTATTTGTAGGTTGTATTGGCTATTGGCGTAGCAAGGGCATGTCATGGAGAAGAGTTGTGGAAATTAAAAACCGATAATTCAGAGGATTTAAATTCGGCTTCACTGGTGAAATCAGATAACACCAAAACAAAAAAGCCAAGAACTTTTACTGCAACAGGAGAATTTCATAATATATATAAAAAATATGCTGCTCTCCGACCGATTGATTTGTCAGAGAAATGTTTTTTTTTAAATTACCAGCAAGGAAAATGTACTAGATAGGTAGTCGGCATTAACAAATTTGGTAGTATGGCTAAGACAATTGCAATTTTTTCAAAATTCGAAAATCCCCATCTACATACAGGTCACTGCTTCAGACGTTCTTCGGCTACAATTTCAGTAGAATGCAGGAGGGGACATATTAACCTTGAAGCGCCATGGAGGATGGCAATCCAATACCATGGCAGAAGCATACATCTATTAAAAATAAAATTAACGTGGCTAATGAAATCGTCAACTCTTTTGAACAACCACTCGAACTCTTTACCGAAATGGAGACGGAAAATGCACCGTATATGAATGATCAACCCTCAATTCCTATAATTAATATAACAGAAAATTTACTAAAAAGAAATGACCATACAAAATTGTACAAATTTTACTGTTAACTATAATTTTGAATGAATTATTTAACTGTTAAGAGGTAGGATACTTTAATGTTATTTTAGGGTTGCTAACCATTAGAATAAATATTGAGGTACATTACTTGTAGTCTTTAAATTTGTGCAGTTGTAGGAAGAGTATAGTGTGCAACATGTGGGGAAAGTACTTTTTCTCACTCGTGTGTTTGCGACACCTTCAGGCTCGTGCCACAAACTTCCACACACACTCGTGAGAAAAGTTGAACTTTCCCCACTTGTTGCACAATATACTATTTCCGCACTAGTGCGAAAAATTCACTTTTCCGTACGGTTTCAAATTACTCAGAATCATTCAGCGAATATGCATCTTTTGTCCCCATATCACGTCACTTTATGTGAGACTCCTCGACTGAACACAAAACGGTGGTACTCAAGACCTTAGACAATTTCTGTTTTCGGTGAAACCTTGTAAATGACTTGTATTGCTAATTCGGGATATTTGAATAACACTGCAATAATCTGATGTGTCATTGAAGCAAAATTCAAATAAACTAGCTCAA
This sequence comes from Gonioctena quinquepunctata, assembly GCA_018342105.1. Lineage (NCBI taxonomy): Eukaryota > Metazoa > Arthropoda > Insecta > Coleoptera > Chrysomelidae > Gonioctena > Gonioctena quinquepunctata. Next base: position 9,998 of record JAFIRS010003248.1, on the reverse strand, counting down.
AAGGTATATGCGTGTGTTTCTGCAAATTTCATTTTGATCGTGCGAATCATATTGGTCCAAAGATATTGTGAAAATTCCATAAGATTTAGTGGACTTCTTATATATATTCTTTAACTTTTGCATATGAGTTTTTGATTGCTTGACAGTAGCGAATTACAAGTTCATCCATCTAGTACATTCTCTCGTAACCATATATAAATAGGTAAATAAGTAGCGATTGTTAACTTCAACAAAGCAGAATTGCGGTACCCTGAAGTTATATTCAAATTTAATCTTCGATTTGATATAGAAAATGAACAATTCAGAAGATTTATTAAATTACCTTCCATCAAAAAACTTGCAGACTGCCGATTATATAAGTAGCCAGTTAGTTCCAGAAAAGACTCGCTGGCGTTACAAGAAAGAAAATTTGCAGCATTTAAGTTGTAGTGTAAGGAGAAAAATACACTAGCCCTGAAAGAAGAGGTATTTATAGTATACTTTCTCCACTTATCAGGAATTCTTTGCCCGTCAACCTTGTGGTCGAAGTTCTCACTGATTGAACTTATTGTAAAATTGAAGGACATCGATATAAGCAAATATTATAAATTACCGGCATATCTAAAAAGTCTGAACGAAGGTTTCAAACCAAGAAATCGAAGGTTCTTGAGAAACAGGAAATCGATAATAGCTATTTATGTACCAAGTGCGTTATATAGATCGTAACGCCCGGAGGGTAACATTCACCCGAGGGCCTTTGGCCCGAGGGATGAATGTTGCCCGATGGGCGTTAGGATCTAGTAACGCTCGTGGTGCATACAAAATTTTATTTTTCACGAAAAAATTATCTTAAACGACGTTGTTTACTTCATGAATTTCTTCTCATAGTATTTACTGCGTTCTGGTCGGCAACTGAGCACAAGTGAGCTTCTATGCAATTGCCATGGAAACATTGAAGAGGTTGCTAAGGGTTGTTTATTTAATAACACGACGCTGCATTTTTGTAAGAATTGACGAGCTTGTTAGTGGAGGAAACTAAGAACGGTTGTGTTCATAATAATTATGGAGATCCCACAGAATGTGACGCTCAAAGCTGAAGGAGCGTTAGGAAATTTACTGCTTGTGAAATCCAAACACTTATACGAGAAGGAGTATGACCATTTTCTGAAATGGAAAAATGAAAACAGAGTGAATACCGTAAATGAAACTGTCCAGGAACTGGTGAGTTTATCTCATGAAAAATATTAATATTTTTTATTTATTTTACATTATTTCAGTCTGAACAATATAGTGCAAATAGTATATGGACCAAATACTCACAGCTGAAATCAATATTGATTGTTAAAGAAAATATTAATATATCAGCATTCAGTCAACTGATGGCATTTCTAAAAGTTAATTCAAAAGGATACATTCCAAAAAAATCAAAGGTATTGGAAAGTGGACAAGTATTACTTTTCATAAGAAAAGCTCCAGATGATACTTTTCTGCTACATAAAGTTGTTCTGATGATGGGCGTATTTGGAGGCTTAAGACGTGATGAAATGGTCAAGATGACAGTTGATGACATTGAAGACAGAGGAGCCGTTTTACTGATCAAGGTACCAGAAACCAAGACTTGCACCTCAAAAAGTTTCACCATTGTTGAAGAAAGCGAAATAGGAGTCTTGAACTTAGTTAAACAGTACATAGCACTACGACCAAAATGATGTCAACAACGTAGGCTTTTTTTAACCTACAGAAATAATAAATGCATTGAGTTACCTGTAGGTAAAAATACTATACGAAGTGTTCCTTCTATAATAGCAAAATACCTAAATTTGGAAAACCCGAAAGGTTACACTGGACATTGTCTACGCCGAACGTCGTCAACGCTTCTTGTTCAAGGTGGTGCTTCCTTTGAAACACTAAAATTACATGGAAAATGGAGGAGTAGTACGGTAGCGGAGAGCTATATTGAAGAAAGTACCTCCTCGAAGAACAAAATTGCTACAATGATAGCCCATTCCGTTTCCGAAAAAGAAAATGTTAACGTTCCGAACGAAACCGAATGCACATTGAGGAGTTCATCATCGGTCAACTCACAGAACTTCAAACTTGGTACTAATTTTCCAGGAACATTTGAAAATTGTAATTTCTATTTGAGAGAAAATAATTAGTCCGTTTTTCATGTACAGTTATAAATAAAACTTTTCCGAGTAATTAATTTATTGAACTACAGAAAAAAACATTTAGCGGGCGTTATGATTCATAATGCCCTCCATAACGCCCCGGGCGTTATGGGTCTGTTGATAGCAACCGTTGCCAAAGTATTATAAAGCAGTACCGATCAAGTGAAAAATAAATTCTTATTTGATGCTCCGGACAACGACTTCCTTGATGGAGGTGGCTGCCATTTGTGGAATCGCTGGAGCGTGCCGTCGCGAAGAATTGATGAATATGACGATAGACGATATTGAGGACACGGAAAATGTTTTTGTTATTACCATCTCGAACACAAAAACCAAGATTATAAGAAAATTTGTGGTTTGCGACCCCGAAAATGAAAGAATCACACAAAAAGTATGCCAGTCTGCGTCCTGCTGACATTCATCATCGGCGTTTTTTTCTCTGCTTCAGATCAGGAAAATGCACTAAACAATGTGTGGGAATTAATACTTTTGGCAAAATGCCATCAAACATTGCTATGTACTTGGGCCTCCCAAATCCTGAGAATTACACCGGTCATTGTTTTCGGTGGCCGTCAGCCACAATGTTGGCCGACTCTGGGGCCAACATCACCAACATTAAAAGGCACGGTGTATGGAAATCTACGTCTTCGTCAGAATCATACATCGAGAATTCGCTCGAAAATATGAAGAAGATTGCTCATCATATTCTAAAAAACATTCAAACACTCAAATACCAAACTCCAGCTCCCCATCGACATCAGTTTCTCTCGAAGCAGCATCCTCACCTGTAGATAATTCAGCGGAAATTCAACAAGCTTTCTTTCATGGCACATCTAAGAGGAGCTGATCGGAGTTAAATTTGCATAAGCTACCAATTGTGTTTTAAATTTTAATATTATTCATAATTAGTTTGAATTGAAAATAAATATAAATTACATTAGATATCCTTCCTTTCTCATAAAAATTTTAGATATAATATATTATACTCGTAGGAAAAATGTTGTACCAAACACATGCGAAAATGGACTTTTCCGCACTTACCGGATTAAATTCAATTTCTTTCTTTCCAATCAGACTTATACATACATAAGTATAGGATATTGTCAGGTCAATTTTAAATAATCTGTTGAAAAACAATCATTACAGAATACAAATATATAATAGTATAGTATATAATAATATAATATATGCTAATGTATATAAAAAACAGTGTATGAAGAACAGTGTATAAAGAAGTATATAAAGGACATTGTATAAAAGTGTACATGAGTAGGTGGTTATACCAGGTTACAACACATATATTCCGGAATCGAATAAAAAGACCCGTTAACTAAAAGTTTTCGAACTTCATATTTGAATTTGTTCACATTTGATAATATTTTAAGCCTAGTGGGTAAGTGGTTGTATAATTTGATCGGCAAAACCAACGGACTGTTAGCCACAGTTGACAAACGATGGGATGGTATATTGATATTGAAGTTTTGCCTTAAGTTGTGTACCATATTTTCACGAGACTGGTTGAGAATAGCTGGGTTATTTTTTATATATAATATGCAATTATAAATGAAGAGAGAAGGGAACGTTAAAAGCTCAAGTTGTTTAAACAATTGGTGACAGGAAAACGTCCTGGGTTTGAACATCATGTACAATCTTTTTTTGTTGAATAAAAACTTCATTAGACCTAGAACTGTTGCCCCAGGCTAGAATCCCATTATTCATGGTTGAATAAACGTATGAATAATAGTACAATTTCAAGAGATTGTGATCAATTCTTGATCGAAGTTGCCAGATTACAAAACAATGTCTCGCTAATCTTTCTAGAACGTTATCGATTTGATACGTCCATGAAAGTTTAGAGTCTATTAAGACTCTCAAGTATTTTATCACTTGCTTTTGTTCAATAGATTCATCATGTAATTTTATTATAAAACTTTTATTTAAATATTTCAAGGAGAACATGATTAATTCAGTCTTGCTTTGATTCAATATAAGGTTGTTCTTTTGACAATAACTATTGATATAATTTGCGGCCTCAGTACATGTGTTGTTCAGATTTGCTAGAGATTCCCCAGAGCAGGCAAAAGAAGTGTCATCTGCGTATAACGATATGTGACTTCCAGACATGTTTTTGTATGTTATATCATTTACAAAAATTATAAATAACAGAGGCCCCCAGCAAACTCCCCTGAGGGACGCCGCTGCTTACCGCTTCTACTTCAGAGTAATAGGAAATATCGTTAAGTCGTAATCTAACACGTTGCGTACGATTTGATAGAAATCCCTCAAGCCACTGTAAAGCATTTCCTCGTATCCCATAGCTTTCCAACTGCCGTCACGTGCAAAAAAGTATCACTTTCCGCACTTGTTAGGTAAATAACTATTTAGGCTTGTCAGGTGACGGAAGTTACCCGAATCCCAAAGCCAAGTAACTCAGATCGTAGTTAGTACTCAGTTGGGTGACCGCTTGCAGGAAAAAATCGCGTTGAAAGAAAGCCCCCACGACTGCAGGTAATAGCATGTTGATAGTTTGCCAGCGCACTATATCAATGTTCACAAGATATAGTGAGGTGAAATTTCCGGTTGGGGGAAGTGTATTCATCTGCGTCGATGATTAGCCCGGGTATCAGAAATAGGCCGACATATACCGTAGCAAGCCTTGTGCAGCAGTCTTCTTGGACCTCGCTAAGGTCTCTGATACGGTCAGTCATACATTACTTCTGGAAACACTTGAAAAATGGGTATAAGAAGTGTGGCTCTAGAACTATTTGAGAGCTATCTTGGAAAGAGGTGACAAAGAATCAAAATAGAAAGAGTTGAAAGTACAAGTCGAACTGTCCAATATGGTTAGAGCTCGTCCAGTATTGAAAAGACCGTTTGGTAGGTAGAGAGGGGAAAACACGAGTGGACACGATTTGATGTGGCTGCTTATGCTACGGCGAATCTTCACCAGTGGCTTGTCATGCAGCGTTTGAAAGGTTAGGTTTATTTGATTAATAAATAGGTAGTGCAGTTATTTATTCAACTTTGACAAAAAATTCATAATCTCCGACCCCGAAAACCCCCGCATACCAATTTCGAATAAAAATCGGACCATAATCACAAAACTCGTCCGCCAAAAACTACGTCTCGTGTTTCGCCTATACCAAATAATTTGGTACGCCTATGGAATTTCTATTAATAGCCACAGTTAGACAATGGCTCGGGCATCTTCCAGAGAAATTGGTTGTTAGGTAGGGAAAGGCAAAAGTGGTCGTTTCAATACTGGACGAGCTATACCACAGGGCCCTATCCCTGGACTGATACTATACACTAGCTGACTCTCAATTGCACGGACAAACTGATTCCGTACGCAGATTGGACAGTACTATTCATAGGAGAGTCTCCTGGGAAATGACATGAAACAAATTACAGAATGGTTAGATAACAATTCACTAACATTAAACTTGGAGAAAACTGTATACCTACGATTTGCGAACAATTAAACAGGACTTCCAAAGAAGCATAAACAATAGAAATCAACAGGATTTTCATGAGTTGCAGTTCCATCATGCATTTTGAAAATTAACGTCTAAACTTGTCAGTATTCACCTGAAGACGATTGCAGATACAAGTGGTCGAAACGTAGTGAAAATCTTTCAAACCTATCAAGACGGTGGATGTTCGAAAGGAGAGCATTTAATATTTTCTGAATTTAATTACACATTTTTACTGATTGAATATTAAATTGCAACGTTATTATAATTAATATTATATAACAGTTATATTTGTATATTAGGAATGCTGAAAATATTGGTGATATCGATGGATCTGTATGAACTGTGTTTTCAGGAAAGCTCATCATGAATTATTGAAATGATATCTATAAAATGATCTCTAAATTCTCACACAATCCCATAGATAACCATAGTAGTCATCGACAATGAAAGAAGCCATGAATTCATTGAACCGTTGTGTATAAATCAGTTTTATATCGATTAATTTGTTTGTTGTCGAACCATCAACGTCATATGATTATTAAAGTATATGAATTTCATGTACTTGTTAGGACGCGGATGAATTCAACTGAAAAAAAAATCGAAATCGTTACGTTTTCTATTAGCATATTCAACTGAGAAATTTACATCGAATGGCTGTTGTGTGAATGGCTAGAAATCGAAGACAAATTATCATTCAGTGATCATGATATTACACTAGTCATTTATTCATTCGATGTTTATTCATAGAAAGTTCATGCATTATATCCCATTGGAAACCGAAAACGGGAATTTCTCCATTGATATAGAATGATAATTTGATTAATGACCCCGAAGTTAATAAAAAGTCGTGTCCCCAAAAATGTATTCTACTCGAATGAAGATAAAATAGGTATTCTGCTATTGAAGAAATTATGTTTTCCTTTTTAGTACATAGCTAGTCATAATTTTGTTTCTATCAATTTTATTTTAATTCTACTCGCAAGTTCTCAACGTGTGATTATTTTATTATGCCGATTGAAAACCCCATGTTCAAATAGATTTCAAGCATTTTTCATACTAGAATTGCTACATGTTTCACTACAATGGGTAAGTTAATCAAATAAATTTTTTTATTCTTGTATTTTCAGATCATCGCAGAATGATAAAAGAACTCGAAAGAATGGATTTTTTTTTATAAAACACGTCGATGATGTGGAAGTTTTTACTTCATCACTTTTCTGAATACGATATACTCTGATGAAGTAGAATGAATTGTGTTATCTCCCAAATACAGTCATAGAATGGTATCCTTCATTTTTGGGGTTATAGAACTTTGATTAGATTCCATTGAAAAATTCTTGAAATCTATTTGAACATGAGGTTTTCAATCGGCATAATAAAATAATCACACGTTGAGAACTTGCGAGTCGAATTAAAATAAAATTGATAGAAAAAATTATCACTAGCTATGTACTTAAGAGGAAAACATAATTTCTTCAATAGCAGAATACCTATTTTATATTCGCGGCAAGCTTTTGAATCTGCTACTCACAGAATAACTTAGGTCAAACAAAGAAATTATTTTTTTCTTTTCAGTGCATTTGTATCTTATCTTGACATTTTTTTTTAGCATTTTTATTCAATTATTTTTAGTCATTCATTAAATCCGTCATCTCATTAAATCTTAACAAAAATTGATAATCTTCGACCCCAAAAAAACCCAAATACCAATTTTGAATGGAATCGGGTCATAATAACAAAACTCGTCGCCATTCTGGGGCCGCCATCTTAAATTCATGAATTTTGACAAAAACATCATGATGTCCGACTCCAAAAACCCTCACATACCAAATTTTATTGGTGCCATATTGGAGCCATATTGGAGCCGCCATCTCGAATTTATGAATTTTGGCAAAAAAATCGTGATCTCTGTCACCGAAAACCCCCACATCCAATTTTAAATAGAATCTAAACATAATCACAAAATACGTCCACCATATTGGAGCCGCCATTTTGTCTAGCAGAAATTTTATCATATATTGTCACCGGAATTATCAACACCTACCAAATTTCACGTTAATCGGACAACTAAAAGTGGGTCAAGATTCACTGGCAAGATTTGAACTGAACATACATACATATGAATGTGAGGTTAAATAAAATCTTGTGAATAATAGTAAGTGGATCCAATTTCAAAATATTTTCAGATAACCAACTGGTTATTACCGATATATCATGGGACTGTATGGCATTACGATAGAAATTATAGTAATAATAATAATAATAAACTTTATTTTCCACTTGACAATTACATTTCATATTGTAAGGGAATCGTCAATAGTAACCTACAAAACTAAAAGGACATATATTCCTCTAGACTGTAAACACAGTTTCATAGAAGATAATTTTTCGAAAATTTCTCAAACATAGCCAAAGTTTTACAATTCTTTATAGTGGCTGGCAATTAGTTGAGAATTCTGGGGGCCATGAGGTTAGGAGAATTGTAAGCTAGTTTGCCCTTACCAAATGGGACATATATGTCATTTTTGTGTCTAGTATTTACATTATGTATTGTTTTATTGGAAACAAATCTTTTGTCAACATTTTTATAGACATACAAACAAAATTCAAATATAAAAAGACAAGGTAACTTTAAAATGTTATAATTAATAAAAACGTTTCTGCAAGATTCACTTATAGGAAGACAAGCATTGCTCGTGATGACCTTTTTTGAGCTATAGAGACGTCTTTCCAGTGGGAGGATAAGCCCCAGAAACACAGGCCGTACCTAAGTCTGGAGTCAACCTGATCATAATACAATGTCAGCAATTGATCCAAGTCCAAAACTTATTTCAAATTTCTCATTTGATAGGATATTGTGTTCAGCTTTTTTATTGAAAGTTCGCAATGGTTATGCCATCCCAAACATTTGTCAATCCCAAGAACTTGGTGCCTTCGTTTTCTGCGATGATTGGATCAGAGTATTCAGTTGCCCGAAAGCTAATGGTGTAACAACTTCCCTAATGATTGTGAAAACGAATTGAAAACGTTTTGCTTGCGTTCGAGTAAAGATTGTAAGATGCAAACCATCTATTTAAATTATGAAAAACTTTATTGCATTTATCCATAAGGGCCTAGTCATTCCTATCGGACACAATGATTGAGGTATCGTATGCATATAGTGTTATAGATGTTTCAATTGATTTATCCAAATCGTATACGTAAAAAAGGAATAATATAGGACCTAAAATGGATCCTTGCGGGGCTCCAAAATCAACTGAAATAAGGTCGGATGTAATATTATTAATTTCAACATATTGTTTCCTATAGCGTAGATAATCTGCTATCCAGGCCAGTGGAACACCCCTGAATACCATACCCATACCAAACAGTTTTTCAAGCAGAATTTCGTGATTGACGCAGTCGAATGCCCTGCTGAGATCACATAATATCCCGACAGGGCACTCTCCTGCCCCAATACATCTAATTATTTCACTATAGTAGGAGTGAATAGCTGTGGAGGTGCTGGTTTGATGTAAAAGTGTTACGGGCTTGACAGAATAGGTGAACTCTATTTAATCTAATATTTTTGAAAAGCCAGGTGGAATTGTCACAGGTCGATAGTTTTCTAGTGAATGGGGGACTATTCTCCTTGTAAACTGGTATTATTCTTCCCGTTTTTAACGCATTTAGAAATGAACCCGAGGTGAAAGACAGATTCACTAAGTGGAGCAGAGGTTTAATTATGACCGATAGACATTTTTTTAGAAGAAACGTAGGAAGTTCGTCAAATCCCAAGAATGATTTATTTTTTAGACTACTTTGAAGAAGATTTTAGAGTTCTGTTTCTGTATAAGGATTGAGAAATAATGAGTTCGGTGGAGATTTGATATTCTTCAAAAAACATTGATAATCCAACTTTTCTTCATTAATCTGACTAACTAAGTAGGAGATTTAAGCCGGTTCTGGGTCTCCCCCCACCACTATGACGTCACGTGTGACCTTGAATAGTTGCAGGTGTGCAGTGTGTGTGTGTTTGACTTTGAGATTCGACTTGACCTTGAATATGACCTTGAGATTCATAACATTAAGTTTTGATGTTGGGATTGTTTCGGCAACCTCAAGATTTGATCTCGATGTTTGTTTGACCTTGACTAATGTTGTGGTGTAGGCATACATATTCTGTGCAGTCATGACCTTCATGAATCCTTGTACTCTCCAAGCGAGGAGGGCGTTTGTCCTGTGAGAGAGCTAAGAATGAACTGCGATTATTGATGAGTGCGCTGAATGTCAGAAATCCCCTCAAATCCATACAGATTGCGCATCGCATCGGACTTGTTGTATGGTGGGGTATTTCACTGAAATATTCCAGGAGAAGAGTATTTCGAATCAG